>QEOT01123646.1:0-11960 GCA_003123785.1 Pterocarya stenoptera
ACTTTATCTTTTTCATACTATATATAATAAAATAATTTTAAATATAGTACGTTTAAATAGAAAATTACTTAAAATTAATTATGGTCATATTTGGATTCAAAAAGTGTTTCATTTCATATTTTGTCTCATTTCATTTCATCATTATAAATTTTTTAAATTCTTATATAAAATATAATAAACAATTTAACTTTTTTAAATTTAAATTTAATTTTTTTAAATTTTAAAATAATAATAATATTAAAAAATATTATTTTCATAACTTTTTTTTTTTAATTTTTAATTTTTATTTAAAACTATCGCATCTCAAATCCAAATTATCTAAAACCATCGACTCAGATTTTTTTTTTCTCCGAACACGTTAATTGCACTCATAATTATTGCCTAAATAAGGAACAAAAAGAAATAAGCAAATCGAACAACTCATGATTGTTTCGTGGACATGATGTGTAAGATCAGCCGCAAAAGTTAATTAATATTATTTATTTTTATGTACAAGTTGTTTGAAGTTTGATTGTATTAGGACAAAGCTGTGGGACAGCTTAAATCAAGTTGGTTGGTCATATTTTGAATGTTTAAGTTAGGATTGGATGTTGAGATAAGATGAAAATTTTTGAAAATTTTATGAACAGTGTTAAGATGAAAGTTTAAAATATTATTTTTTTAATATTATTATTATTTTGAGATTTGAAAAAGTTAAATTAAAATTTGAAAAAGTTGAATTGTTTATTATATTTTATATGGGGATTTGAAAAAGATGTAATGATGAGATGAGATAAGATTTCTCATCTCTCCCCCCAAACATAACCTGAATGGCTCGTCGTCTCTACTGATCCACCACCATTCGACTGCATGCAATGGGGCTGCCGATAAAAAGGGGAATGATATTTACAGTTTTAGGATCCTTAAATTTTGTATATTTTTTAAAAATAAATAAGTAAATATGAGATTAATATAGAAAATAATAATTTTTTAATAATAAACTTACTCTCTTTTAAAAAAATATATAATATTTACCTATTTTATGATTGTACGCAACATGTCAAAAAAGTACAAATGCTGATGCATACGACGTTGTTGTTTTGCCAAAAAAGTCCAAAATACTAAGACCCGTTCATGCATCCGTCGTCGTCATCTCCTAAAATGTCTTTATAAATTATTGATTTTAATCAATTTGTTTTTGTTTAATTAGATCACCAGTATTCATTGAACCCATCACTGCTTGGAGTTTAATTACGCATTTGCGAATTAAGGCAACTTGCTCTCTCCTGTTCGTTTTTTGGCATTTGTGGAGTTGTGTTTCACATGATTCATGAAGCTCATGTGGCCTGAAAATGACGTTCACGCACAGCATGGGTTGTATATATCTTTTAGATTTTCGTAGGGTTTTTCTAACCATATCTTTGAATTTGCTTCTTCCATTCATTTTTTAGGTTTTCAAATCATTAATGATCTTATATATTTATATATATATATAACATCAAAGTAAAGATCTTATATTAATTTGAATCTCCACTCTTTATGCTTTTATTTTAATTATACATATCTTACGTATTAGATTTTTGCTTGTTACAATAAAGCTAGCGTTATAATACAAATTTAGATAAAAATTTGTAAAAAAAAGTTGTTTCGATAAAAATTGTTTCGGATCTTTTTTTTTTTCTATTTTTATTTATTTTTAATGAAAACTTATATCAGATGAAAAAAAAATCCTCAAGAGCTGAAAAAATGATTTTGGTATGTAAAAAGGTATTTAATTAGATTGGAAGTGAAAAAAAAAAAACATTTATTATTATTTTTCTAAGAGAATAATGAAAGCTTTTTGTTGTAGATGAAGATTGTGATGTTTGCATTGCATTGCGTGCATGGACGGGCTCCTTCAGCCCCTTCCTAACCCATCAATTAACAATAACTTTCAGAGATGGAGACCACAAAGCATGGTCAGTACAACTCTTTTNTCTATTTTTATTTATTTTTAATGAAAACTTATATCAGATGAAAAAAAAAATCCTCAAGAGCTGAAAAAATGATTTTGGTATGTAAAAAGGTATTTAATTAGATTGAAAGTGAAAAAAAAAACATTTATTATTATTTTTCTAAGAGAATAATGAAAGCTTTTTGTTGTAGATGAAGATTGTGATGTTTGCATTGCATTGCGTGCATGGACGGGCTCCTTCAGCCCCTTCCTAACCCATCAATTAACAATAACTTTCAGAGATGGAGACCACAAAGCATGGTCAGTACAACTCTTTTTCTAGCTTTGCTATTTTCTTTGCTTAGTACTTCTATTGTGCGGCTTCAGTTACATCACTTCAGAATTATCTCATGGATATAAAATAAATAATAAAATAGGAGTTTTTGGGATAAATAATGATTTCACATAATATCAAAGTAGATGTCTTGAGTTTGAATACTGACTATACACTCTATCTTATTTAATTAAATATTTCACGTGTTAGGCCACTTATTGAGAGGGAGTCTTGCCCACATATGAGAGGAAGTGTTAGGATATAAAATAAATAATAAAATCTATATCTTCCTATCAGCTTAAACTTTTGGGATAAGTGGTGATTTCACAGTACCATGTAATTTATTAAAAATAAAAATTAAATAATATATTCAAAATAAAATGATATCCAAAAATATAGAAAATTGAAAAATTAAAATCTTAAGTTTCCTCTATCTCTTTTATGTTCATATTTTTAATTTTTTTTAATAAGCCACGTGACACTACATGGTAGTGCTGCATCAACAGAGCAAAGTGAGCAATATAACTCGAACAACATAGTAGCATTTCTCTTCTTTGCGTTGTTGTATCCTGTACAAGTTATGTTCGTTTTCAGTGGGAATTAATCGATGTGATAGCAAACATACCTATTTTGCAAAGCATGTGTTTTAAAATAATTTCAAATGTCGTATGAATAAATATTATGAAAGTTGGAATTAAAGGTCTCAATATTTCATCTTCTTTCCTCCATATGTGCTATTTTTAATTCCTCTATATGTAATTTATCAAAATTAATAAATTAAAAAACAGGTCATATTCAAACAGTTTCACAATTAAACATAAAAGAAAAAAAAATATGATGTGCAGAGATTGTGGAGATTTTTTAAATTTAGTATATTACATGAAGCGGCACATCGATTTGTTTAGTAGCAGCGGGTCATGAACTTTGTGTACGGGGGTATTTTAGTCATTTCACTTGTCAATATGATTATCAAAATACATGTTATTTCATACTAAATAAATATTACCCGTTTCCTTTGAAAGGGAGAGGATACTATTCCAACAACAAGAGAAGATTATAGTTTTTAAAAAATTTATTTTATAATTTAAAAAACACTCGGAAACTATATATAGGTAGACTTTAAAAACTTTAAATTATCTTTGTTTAAATTATAAAAAAAAATAGAGTGGGACATGAGAAATAGCCTATGATGGTCTTGGTTATGGTTGGTCACCATGCAAATTATTATTATTATTATTATATATATGGGCGTATGAGGAGACCTAACACTGTTCATCCGAGCTGGATTTTCAATTTTTTAATCATTTCATTTCATGATTTTCAATTCACCTGCCTTTTTAGATAAGTTTTACATTTCTAATACAATATGTTAAGTGAAATGGCGTGTGTTTGATGCTCATTTGTGGTCAGCTTGGACGTGGAGATGCTAAACCCGTCCACGTATTATTAAAGTAGGGGGAGAATCTCAAACTTCGTTCAAGAAAGTTTTTAATTATCTAATTATTTTATTTTTAAGTTGGTTGGTAAAGTATATTATCCACATCATTTTTTATAATTTATATTTTAAATTAAATTATATCGTAAAAATATTTTACCGGACGTGCAAAACATACAGACTCGAGAATATAATGTTGTCTATAACATTACTCTTATTTAAATAAGATATTTTGGACACTATATTGGGGGGATTAAAATCTCTTATATATACAATATTTAACATACATGCTATACTTAATGTCCAAAAATATCTCGATAGTAAAAAAAATGAGACGTGAACTCAATAGTTTTGAGGTGATTGGGGAGTGAAAAGATGGTGGTGCTATTCAACGCTTTGGAAAACAGATTGACCCTCCTAAATAATTAGGAACACGATGACGTGTGTTAATTGTGTTAAATGAAATTAACATAAAGTACGAAGGTTCTCGTTACAGTACAAAGTGTGACATCACACACTAATTAATGAAAATAAAATAGATTGGCCCCAATGTACGGAGGGACTAATTAATGACCCTTCTGTACAAATTTACACATGGGATTTACNCAGAATTATCTCATGGATATAAAATAAATAATAAAATAGGAGTTTTTGGGATAAATAATGATTTCACATAATATCAAAGTAGATGTCTTGAGTTTGAATTCTGACTATACACTCTATCTTATTTAATTAAATATTTCACGTGTTAGGCCACTTATTGAGAGGGAGTCTTGCCCACATATGAGAGGAAGTGTTAGGATATAAAATAAATAATAAAATCTATATCTTCCTATCAGCTTAAACTTTTGGGATAAGTGGTGATTTCACAGTACCATGTAATTTATTAAAAATAAAAATTAAATAATATATTCAAAATAAAATGATATCCAAAAATATAGAAAATTGAAAAATTAAAATCTTAAGTTTCCTCTATCTCTTTTATGTTCATATTTTTAATTTTTTTTAATAAGCTACGTGACACTACATGGTAGTGCTGCATCAGCAGAGCAAAGTGAGCAATATAACTCGAACAACATAGTAGCATTTCTCTTCTTTGCGTTGTTGTATCCTGTACAAGTTATGTTCGTTTTCAGTGGGAATTAATCGATGTGATAGCAAACATACCTATTTTGCAAAGCATGTGTTTTAAAATAATTTCAAATGTCGTATGAATAAATATTATGAAAGTTGGAATTAAAGGTCTCAATATTTCATCTTCTTTCCTCCATATGTGCTATTTTTAATTCCTCTATATGTAATTTATCAAAATTAATAAATTAAAAAACAGGTCATATTCAAACAGTTTCACAATTAAACATAAAAGAAAAAAAAATATGATGTGCAGAGATCGTGGAGATTTTTTAAATTTAGTATATTACATGAAGCGGCACATCGATTTGTTTAGTAGCAGCGGGTCATGAACTTTGTGTACGGGGGTATTTTAGTCATTTCACTTGTCAATATGATTATCAAAATACATGTTATTTCATACTAAATAAATATTACCCGTTTCCTTTGAAAGGGAGAGGATACTATTCCAACAACAAGAGAATTAGATTATAGTTTTTAAAAAATTTATTTTATAATTTAAAAAACACTCCGAAACTATATATAGGTAGACTTTAAAAACTTTAAATTATCTTTGTTTAAATTATAAAAAAAATAGAGTGGGACATGAGAAATAGCCTATGATGGTCTTGGTTATGGTTGGTCACCATGCAAATTATTATTATTATATATATGGGCGTATGAGGAGACATAACACTGTTTATCCGAGCTGGATTTTCAATTTTTTAATCATTTCATTTCATGATTTTCATTTCACCTGCCTTCTTAGATAAGTTTTACATTTCTAATACAATATGTTAAGTGAAATGGCGTGTGTTTGATGCTCATTTGTGGTCAGCTTGGACGTGGAGATGCTAAACCCGTCCACGTATTATTAAAGTAGGGGGAGAATCTCAAACTTCGTTCAAGAAAGTTTTTAATTATCTAATTATTCTATTTTTAAGTTGGTTGGTAAAGTATATTATCCACATCATTTTTTATAATTTATATTTTAAATTAAATTATATCGTATAAATATTTTACCGGACGTGCAGAACATACAGACTCGAGAATATAATTTTGTCTATAACATTACTCTTATTTAAATAAGATATTTTGGACACTATATTGGGGGATTAAAATCTCTTATATATACAATATTTAACATACATACTATACTTAATGTCCAAAAATATCTCGATAGTAAAAAAAATGAGACGTGAACTCAATAGTTTTGAGGTGATTGGGGAGTGAAAAGATTGTGGTGCTATTCAACGCTTTGGAAAACAGATTGACCCTCCTAAATAATTAGGAACACGATGACGTGTGTTAATTGTGTTAAATGAAATTAACATAAAGTATGAAGGTTCTCGTTACAGTATAAAGTGTGACATCACACACTAATTAATGAAAATAAAATAGATTGGCCCCAATGTACGGAGGGACTAATTAATGACCCTTCTGTACAAATTTACACATGGGATTTACTATGCTGAGGTTGCATTTATATTGTTTTCGGTAAGCCCTTCTTTCCACTCATGTAATGGGCTCAATCTCTTTTTAAATTATTGTTCATATTTTAAAAGAGAAATAATATTTACATTTAGAAGTAAATGATGCACATTGAAAATAAATGCACGATGATTACATGACTTAAGATCACGAGATTAGACAAAAATCTAGTTTTTAAGAGGAATTTTATTGCACTCGTGGCATTATAAATATGAGAAATATTTTGATCACAAAATTCTTTTTTATAAAAATAAATATATAAATTGATGTATATTGATATATGTCAAAATGTAAAATTAATTTTATTATAAAATAGATTTACATATTATATAAAACTATATCTATATGTGAATTTATTGATGTGAAATTTTCAAGACTTTACTTTATTAAAAAAATCTTCACAACTTCTTACTATTCACCTACCCTTCATACTCTACATTTGTTTTATCAAATATTTTTTATCTGAATTGTGAATAAAAAATTTGAAATAGTTTTAAAAAAAATAAACTCAAAATTTTTTTTTAAAAATATTAAAAAAATTTTAAAAAAAATGTTGAGTGTAGAGTGTGGGTGAATAGTAGGAAGTTGTGTAGCAAAATCCTTACTTTATTTATCTTATTGGAAAAAGATTTTGTTATTTATTATCTCCACATAATAAATTTATTTTTATTTTTTTAAATTATTTTTTTAAAATTAATCGAGTTCTTCTACTTATCATTCAGATATCGCATATTTAATAAGAGAAAAAAATAAAAAATAAAAAATTATGTATAATATATGATATGAAGAGGTAATGAACAGAATTTTTCTGTTGGGAAAAATGATAATTTCATAGAGAGCTCACGGGAGAAGAAATGGAGACACCCCCATGTTAAAAGAACTCTTGTGACAAATGACAGACGACAGCGTAGCTAATTCAGGCAATTCAGCTCCCATTGGGACGTGGCCGACCCAGCCCGACGAAGCGCGTCAGAAACTGGGGAAACTCCTGTGATAATCATCTCATCTGCCATTATTTCTGCTTGGAATGATTTGGAGCATCAGCCAACCAAAGGCAAAGAGAGGGAAAGGCCTAAGGCAAGAAGATTGAAGAGCAGCAGCAGCAGCTTCTTTCGAGTCGAGAAACAGTTGCCCGGCGGTATCATAGGAGAACAGGAGGACATTATCGCTGGAGTGAAATGTCAAACGTTGTCACATATTATATATATTGCTCTCCCGGACGCTAAAAGCCAACTGATAATTTGATTTCAGATTCCGAATCCTCAAATCCTTTTGTTTTGTTTCGCTTCAGACGTTGGGTTCAAGGTTGAAGGCCGCCTCATGTTTATAATTAACAATATACGATACGCGTGCCTCTCTCTGTCTCTCTCCTCAATCCCCCATACCACCATATGACTCTCCGCAGAATTCTTAAGAACGAGATCCATCTCCAGGTCAGTCTATGTTCTCCGTAATCTCCTTTTCTTTGTCAGTCTCATTTTCTTATACCTGTAATCTCCAGGTTCGTTTTGTTCTGTTATCTTGACTCGGTAACTCCTAAAGTTCAAAAATTTCGTCTTCTTCTTCATTGTCACAAATCTACGTTCTCTGTTTTCTTTGTATTTATTTTCTTTGCGTAATTCTTTTGTGTGTGTTTTGTTTAATTTCAAGAAATCTACTTTTAAAGGTTTTGTTGGCGTATTAACCATAATGGGCAAGTAAACGCTTATATGCCGGAGATTTATGGCTACCAACTCAACTTATTTTATATAATTATTACATTTTTTTTAAAATTTTAATATAAAATCAAATAAACAATTTAATTTTTTTAATTTTAAAATAAAAATAATATTAAAAAATATATTTTAATAATATTTTATTCAATTTTTTTAATTTTAATCTCAATTTTCATTTTTTCTAATCTACAAAAACAAACAACATATATTCTATAAATAGGCTTTTTAACCCTTTTTTTCGGGTCTCGGTATTTTCTCTTATTGTAGGCGCTTTTGCTACGTGGTTAATGTTTTGATTATATATTTTTTTATAGAAAACAGAAACAAATCTCACCATTTGGTGAATGAAAATTTCGGTTGTGATTACCCTTGTCCCTTGATTGGATTGACGACTGTGAGTTCACCAATTAAATGCTTCAGCAAAAAAATATTCGAACTTTTTTATTTTTCCAGTAAATATTCAAGTTGATTTTCAATTAATGGATGCAGTCGACGCTAGCACGATCTGGGAACGTCTGAGTGTCAGGAAACCTATCCGCCAGTTTTTGGCCAAGTGATTAATGAACCTCAATGGTGTAAATTTTGGAAAAATTAAGAGAAAATGCGGCGTACTTTTATGTTTGACTTTTTGAGGTGGCAGAGTGTTTTCAGTCTGGAGTATCACTGCACCGAATTTCTTCTTAGTGTTTTTCCTTTATTAAAAAAAATACTTAGTATCAATATCATACGAACGTTAGAGGTGCGAGGACAGTATCGAGCTACAACTTTTTTGTGAATTGTTTCAATGTGGAGTTCCCGAAAGCTCAAGAATATCCAAGAAATATTGATTTGTATGAATTGACACAAAAGGCTTAAGTCCTAATGGAGAGGTTTTAAATGTCACTGCTACAGCCTATAGTCAGGGGTGGAACCAGAAAATGCAATTGGGGGTGGGGAAATAATTTTTATCAAGTTTAAGGGCTTCTTGTTGATAAATAATCACACATTGCTTGTGGACAAGATCTTGAGTATATTTATAAGGAATGAACAATCATCTCTTATTGAATCGGTTATATAAGATGAGTTAGACTCATGAATTTCTTCATGGTATCAGAGCCTGCCACAGGACGAATGTGGGCCCACACTATTAATCCTGTGACAAGGATCGAAAAATACTGGCCTGCACGTGAGGGAGGGTGTTGAGAAATAATCTCACATTGCCTGTGTAGACAAGGTTTTAGACATATGTATAAGGAATGAGCATAGCCAGATTCTGTTAAAAAAAAAAATTGTCCTTCCAATATCATCGTGGTTCTCTTTAATCGTTGTGTTTGTACATAGGCCATATAGTATTGCCTCCAAGAGCAGGCAATTCGCGAGTGAACATGTGATAGTTTGGGTAATGATTAGCTTTTGTCGAGTGGCTCTAGTTTGGGTAGCCTCTTTACAATTTTATCACAAATGAGTTGGGTTTGGTTAGACTCCAATATATGCCATTCAGATTCAGTGCTATTTGCACAAGCTAATCATTAATTACCACGAGTGAACATGTGATAGTTTCATAGACTTTTCTTGTGACCAGGGAGGGGTTTTGTGGCGGCTTGCTGATAAGTGATTATTACCCTACTTTTAGGATTTGGATAATGAGGAACTTTAGTGCATTGCACTGTAAAAATCTGATAATAAGCTGTACTTGCATCATGAGCAAATTATAGTAACTGCTGAAGTGATTTTGTTGACCAGTATATTACCCATGAGATTGTTGGTATGTAGATGATTAATCTACAATACTGTTTCACTTTTTTGTAACCTGATCTTTTAGCACTAATTGTCAACTGTTTCTATCTCATGTGCTCCTGGTGAAATCAGCATATGGCTGATCATTCAACTGGTAGTCTGTTTTGCAGGTCTTGGTATTTCTTTGTATCCATTAGTAGAAGCACTGGATTTGACCAGGTTCCTTTGGTCTTCAAATCAATTGTTACTTTGTGATTGGTCGCACTCTACCTGGGAAATGAAAAAGTAACCATTTGAGGGTTTTTAGTTGTTTAAATAAACAAATATTATGGAAATACCCAATTACTCTATGGAAAGAAGTAGTTTCATGGCATTGAGATGTGATTTCTTGTCTCTCCTTTGAGGGGAAAAAGAAGGAAAAACAAATCTTTACTCAGAGATGTAGACTGTATCTTTACTCACATTGCCTGCTTGTTGTTTCCTTGTAATCCCCATATATCTCCTGTTTCTCGCCTCAACAAAGCCTAAGATTGTTATCTCATCTTAATTTTTAAAATTTTCATCCTAAAAAATCATCCTGCAGAGTTGTGCCACATTGAAAGTTGTCGATTTCACCTTTGGATGAGGTTAGGTTGCCATCATCTAAGACCATGAATCGCAATGGTGTCATATCTGCCAAACAAAGCAAGGCTACCAGAGGAGTCACACAGTCATATTATGATACCCTTTCCACAGTGCATAGTTTTTCAACTGCGGAATCAGAAGTCAAAAGTTTATTGGCTAGTGAATGTTCATCTTTACGTCCATCGCCTTTCATACGAACCGAATCTCTTAGTTCTACTCCTAGCCAAGCATCTCAAAAGTATTATTTAGAATCTGGACCAAGGAGTCCTCTGTCTCCTGGTTCTCATGTCCAAAATTCTAAGAGCACATTTTCACGGTCATCCTTGTTCTGTACCAGTTTATACCAGTCGTCTTCATCAAGTTCTGAAACCCATCGGCAGCTTGGTAATCTGCCATTTCTTCCACATCCTCCATCCTACAACCAGTCCATTTCTGCTGTTGATTCAACAAAAGCTCCCTTGCTGTTCAGTGGGGATATAGAAAATCAATATGATTTGGAGCATTCAGAGGCTCTAATGAAAGAATTTCTTAATCTGCCTGGAGATCCTTCTGATGGTAGCCTTTGTGGGGTAAACTGCACAAGTGATGGTCTAGCACTTACAGAGCAACTGGATCTGCAATTTTTGTCTGATGAACTTGACATAGCTATCACTGACCATGGAGAAAATCCCAGGCTTGATGTAAGTGCACTGCGACAATCCTTAATTACACAAGTTATTCGTGCACAACCACTCACATAAACATATTTACACCAATAAAAGTTTCATTTTTCTGAAATTACTTCACACTATAGATCATTGTAGTGGCCAAGTGACACTGCATCATACTGAACCTAAATATAACTGATCGTTCAATCAAGTTATGTTCTGGAACTTGCTTCAAACTTTAATGAATGATATATGGTTTCTATTTTTGAATCAAACAAAAATCTCGAGGGGCAAATTTACCAGTGCATCATTCAATTGGGTCATCCATACTTCTACTCACCAATCCTTGCTTTGGATATTATTGTTGCCTAGGAAATTTATGAAACACCACAGGCTTCATCAAAACCAGCCATAGGTTTGACATGCAGACAGAGTTGTCGCTCCATGGTGCCAACTCCCGAAGATGTTTCAAGTCAGCCATCTCCTGGGTCAGCCACTGCACACAAGTCAAGAATGAGATGGACGCCTGAGCTCCATGAGTGTTTTGTGGAGGCCGTCAAAAAGCTTGATGGGGCTGAAAGTAAGCAAACTACTTGGTCGTTCTACTATACAAATGGGGCTGTGTAACAATGCTTAGTCTAATAAACTTTATGGAAATTTGAATTTCTACCAACTTTTTTATTGCAGTCTAATTCATTTTGTTTCAAATGTAGAGGCTACTCCAAAGGGTGTATTAAACCTTATGAATGTCGAAGGTCTGACCATCTATCATGTGAAAAGCCACTTACAGGTACTTATTTTCGTTTAAATATATCTGCTGAATCAAGTGTAATGTCGAATGAGCTACTATTCATATTGAGCCTATTTTATTATCTTATATGTCTTTGCAGAAATACCGCCTCGCAAAGTATATGCCAGAGAAAAAAGAAGGTGAGGAACTTTATAGGGAAAAGTTGCTCTCTCTCTCTCTCTCTCT
>QEOT01123646.1:12367-77161 GCA_003123785.1 Pterocarya stenoptera
TATGTGTGTGTGTGTGTTTTCCTTCTATTATTCTGTCAAATAATGGGTGAAAGTTTCTGTTTTGGGTTGTGAATTTGGTTGTAGGAGCATTCAAATCACTGAGGCTTTGCGCATGCAAATGGAAGTTCAGAAACAGCTGCATGAGCAGCTTGAGGTACATTTTCTGCTTATTTTTAAAATCTAGCATTCTGAGTTTTGAATTCTGATAATTTATAGTTGCACATCTCTGTGTTTCTTTTTGATTATCTAATAAACTTTCATAGTTTATCTTTGGATTTAAGTTCTCGCCGTATCGGTGTATCCTGCCCTATGGTGCATTTAGCTGTATGGTC
This sequence comes from Pterocarya stenoptera, assembly GCA_003123785.1. Classification (NCBI taxonomy): domain Eukaryota; kingdom Viridiplantae; phylum Streptophyta; class Magnoliopsida; order Fagales; family Juglandaceae; genus Pterocarya; species Pterocarya stenoptera. Next base: position 12,700 of record QEOT01123646.1, read on the forward strand.
TCTGGTAATTTTTTTCCCGACTGTTTCTATATCTCTCTGCACAGGTCCAACGGGCACTTCAGTTACGCATAGAGGAACATGCAAGGTACTTGCAAAAGATCTTGGAGGAACAACAGAAAGCTGGCATTACCTGGGTTTCTCCTCAAAACTTGTCATCAAAGACTGATCCATGCCATGATCCTGAGCTGCGGCCATCTTCTTCGTCACCCCCACATCCTGCTGAATCCAAAACTGAGTCATCTTCACCTCTAGCATCCAAGCATAAAGCTACAGATATCAGTGATTCAAATTCACAACCATGCTCAAAAAGGATCTGTCTGGAAGAGAAAGAAGAATCAGGTCCAGATAGGACAGCAGTTGGAGATGCTGTGCATTGACTACATCTGTCTCCAGTATTTTGAGTCGTCCCTAGAATGATCCAGCTTCTTTAAATCTGTGAATCCCATGTAAAACTTGTAATTGAATCAATATTTGGTTGATTTGTATGTCTCGACATTTGTAGTATTTTGAGATTAGGAAGAGAAATTCAGTTCCTTTGTGTTCACTTTTGAAGTGGCATTTCAAATTTCAATCTTTCAGCTGAACTTCAGTTCACTTTTGAATTTCTGTTATGAATAGCGTATGATCCTAATCCTCAAGATATGTACAGGTTCCTCTAAAAATTCATGCCAAGCTCCTTCCCTTTATTTGTTCAATTTCATATAAAACTCATGTGAACTCGAAATCAGCCACTCGAAACAATTTTAATAACACACTGAAATCGCTCAAAAATAAAGGGGGAACAGGAAAAACATGAGCTAAATAGTAAATACCCTCTTTTTAAATTAAAAGTCGGTAGGTATGCGATGTAATGTATGCACTAGGCTTTGTTTAGAAATACAAATCATCTTTATCTCATTTCGAATTTTTTATAATTTACTTCTCATACATCATTAAAATTTTAAAACATAAACATTTTTCAATTTTAAATCTTTGATTTTTTTCATCTAATTATTATATAATTATTATAACTTTCTCAAATTTCTAAATAAAATACAAAAAAAAAAAAAGAATTTTTTCAAATTACAAAATAAAAATTATATTCTACAATATTTTAACTTTATAATATTTTTATTCAACTTTTCATATCTCCTTTCTCAAAATCTAATAAAAACATCTTAATTCAAATTATTTCACTACTATTCATAAATTATTTTTCTACCATTTACATATTTCTTATCTCATCTCATTCCCGAAACGAGGCTTGTGCAAAATATAAAAATGCTCAAGAGGATGTTTGAGGAATGAGATGAGATGAAAAATTTATAAATAATAGTGAAATTATTTGTGAATAGTAATGAAATAGTTTAAATTGTGATATTTTATGGGGTTTTAAGAAATGAGAGAGAAAAAATTAAATAAAAATATTATTAAAATAAAATATTATTATAATATTATTTTTATTTTGAAATTTGAAAAAGTTTAGTTATTTTTTATGTTTTGTTTAAAAGTTTGAAAAAATTGTAATAATTAGATAATTATTAGATGAAAAAGTTGAATATTTAAAAATGAAAATTATTTGTATTTAAATGATATTTAAAAATTAAATAAGATGAAATGCGATGAGATGAGATGCTTTCAAATAACTCCTTGATATTTTAAGATGAAAAAGTGTATAGTGTGGGGCCATCGATCGAACTTAAAACGGGAAGTCTCACATTTTTTCGTCTAATGGCAGTTATGGAGTGTCACCACAACTAGAGAAGATTCTTGAAGAAGAAAATACGTTACAAGCCATGTAGCCAGGAGGCTTATTCGACAAGCATGGAAGACAGTGGACACCTAACTTGATTGGAACACCAAACAAGCATAGCAAATAGATGACATGGCTTTCTTAAAAATTTCATAATATTTAAGTAAATAGTGGAAAAAGATCTTTCAAATATTGTCCAAAATTGAGTTTCAAGTGAGAGATAAACGTAACTTATACCGTTGGTTTCGAAATGTGGCTGTTGTACACATTCAAAAATAGAGACGCTAGATCACGTACGGTGTGAAGGTGAGGGTCCGAAAAAAGTCTGGATTATTTTGCTTCGAGTTGTTATATACGGCTACCACATCAGTTGACTTCGGAGGGATTGATGACATTTTGGTGGAGACATGCTGTATTGAATACTCGGGTTGGTTGGGTTCGTGGTGTGCTTTCTATTATTATTTTTTGGACTCTTTGAAGGGCTCAATGTGAGTCTCGCATGGAAGGTGTGAATTTTGATTGGAGGATTGTTGTGAGAGTGGTGAAGGTAAATTTAAGTGATATATCTAAGGGGTTGAGAAGTTTTAAAAAAATGGGAGCTAATGATTATTTGATTTTGCAGGAACTTAATTGTCCAATCATTCTAGTTTGTGGAAGTGTTCCGAAATTTATTAAATGGAAACCGCTGGAGGTGGGATGTATAAAGCTTAATGTGAATGGGGGATCTTGTGGCAACTCAGGAAGGTCTGGAGGTGGGGGTATCATTCGGGATGATGGAGGAAGGGTGGTAGCTGAGTTTGCTCATCTTTATGAGCATGGGACGAATATATTGTGGAATGTCGGGCTTTTCTTGATGGGTTGCGACTATGTCATTTACTTGGGCTGAGAGATTTCTTGGTGGAATCTGACTCTAGTGTGGTGATGGGTTGGATAGCTTCCGGGGTTTGTAAATATTGGTATCTTTGGGATTTTTGGGATGATATACAATCGCTTGTTCGGATGTTTAATGTTCGTTTTCGACATATTTTTAGAGAGGCCAATATGGCGGCTGATTTTTTAACTAAAGAATGGGCTATGGAAAGAACTTATGATTTTGTTGGGGAGGGAATGGTGAGAGGTCAGATTAAGGGAATTGTGCGTCTTGATTCACTGGGTATACCTTATATACGTTATTAATGGGAATGAGTTTATTTTTTGTAAAGTTTTTTAGCTTGGGTTGTTGTGATTTTTTCTTCATTAAGAAATTCATGTTTTGTTTTAAAGATATTCCTCCGCCATAAGTGAGGGCATTTATTAATTAATATTGAGAGGGGGTCACTCATGGACAGGTGATCCTTGTCTCTTCTTAAAAAAAAAAAGTGAGAGATAAAAAGATACATTAAGTAAACTCTACGACATTTATTATTTATTTAATACTACTTGAAATATTTATTCGAGTATAAATAAATATTGTAGGATCTACTTGATGTGTCTATCTCTTTTCCAACTTGAGATTCTCAAGTTCAAATTGAAAAAATCCTAATTTGTAAATATTATGGCAGGTTTGGATAGTGAGATGAGATTAGATGATTTTAAATGAGTTGAATAAAATCTTGTTATAATATTATTTTTTAATATTATTATTATTTTAAAATTTGAAAATTTTGAATTGTTTATTATATTCTGTATGAAATTTAAAAAAAATTATAATAATGAGATAAAATGAGATGAGATAAGATAAGATAAGATAATTTATATATCTAAACTAGTCGTAAATAAAATAACTTGGTAAAACAACCTCGCTTGACTATAGTATCTATTAAACTTTTTTTAATTGAAAGTTGGTGCATTGATATAATAATAATTGATTTATAAGATAAGTTTAAAATTAAAATATCTTAGGAATAAAATTCTATCATATAAAAATATATTACAATATTCATTTCTCAATTTGCATTATTGATAGAGTGCAAAATTAAAAGGCTACTTTTGACTACATGGGAATTTCCAAATTTAAATAAGGTGAAGAAGACTGTAGCATTGGAGAATTTGCTCAAAAAGTGGAGCTTTTGCATTGGATTAGAGTGACTCACTTCACTGCCAATCAATCGGCAGTTGAGACTGCAGCAGCGTAGATCTCACATTCTGCAGAGCCCGAGATCTCAGGCTGACGCGCTGTCGGATGCGAGTGGTGTTAGAGGGTGGTGCAAATAACGTGAGGTTTTGGGAGGCTGATTATTCAGGCAAAGCACGTGTCAATGGAGATTCCAGTCGGGGGACACTTCCAATGCCGAAACGAGACACGGACCCGGAAAAAGAAAAAGTAACAGAACACAAGCCTCAAGAAAATACGATGCAAACACCAATACGCACATAGAGAGTACTAGAAGCGGCTGCTGGTTCTGGTTGTGCTACAGACGACCTCATCATCATCGTGATTCGTTAATCTTGGTGACAATTTGAGCCGCTCGCTGATCTCTTCTCTCCCTCGCTGTTGTGTAAAGGGGTCCTTTTTTTCTCTGTTCGTCTGTCTCAAGACTTGAGCTATCTTAGCTTCTCTTACAGGTAGACTTTCTCCCACTTCTTACTAATTTTTTTTTCCCTTTCTGTATGTCTGTCATTTCTTTTGTTCCTTTGACTTATAATGGAATCCTGCTAATCCATTATTTATGTAGTTTTCCTTTTTGGTTCGCATAGAAAGAAATTCAAGATATCTGCGAAGAAAAAAGACGAAAGACATTCAATATCTACGTTTTCTTCTCTTCTCTACTCGATTTTTGTTTTTTCTTTTATGAGTCTTTGCAAGAACCAGCTGTGGGGAGGAGAAAGGATTATATTTCTCGTCTACCAGTTTTTGTTAGTTTGGTTGATGTTAATAACTTAAGTCAACGTTGAAATTAGCAAATGAAATAATACCAGATTTTTCCTTTCACTGCATCCATTGTCTCTGTGCCAAATCTTAAAATATCAGTGGGGTTATCAGCTAGCCTCTTCAGAGAACAGCGGCATAACAAATCTTGGAGTTTTTGAAAGAAATGACCAATTTTTGAGCTTGGGGGGCTTTTAAACATTCCATGGAAAGGTACAAATTCTACTAGCATTAACATTCTCAAATCACTTACTATTGCTCTTTGCATTACCATCACCACTATTATCTTCACTACTGTCACCGCCATCATTGTGATCACCACCACCCCCGACAATGTCACTACTGACTTTATTACACTGTAAACTGTTATTACAGCTCATTGCTCCGACAATTTCATCATTGTTGTAACAACCATTATATAATATATTCTACTTTTTATTTTATATATACGAAAACGATTAGAATTTAGATTGATGGGATTGGGGTCCTGTTGATTCATATTCCATAAATTACTGAATTTGTTGTTCATTCAAAAACTACATAACTTATTAGCATGAATTTTTTGTGTTAAACATTTTCTTGGTCCTACATATGTGGCAACCGAGCACCTTTTTTTTCAATGGTTGTGCAGTTCTCGTACTTTTGTCTCTGTACTTCCATTTGGCATTGGATTTTTATTTAATTCCATATGCATATCAAGCCAAAGTGACAAATATATCAGATCATATATATCGCTCTTTTTTTTTTGGCCAAAACCTGAACTTTGTCCCCTTAAGTTGTTATATGTTTGCCATATTTTCTTGTGGTCCTAAGAATCTTTCATGGGCAATCAACTACGATGCTAAGGGAGGTAGCTCAAGTCGAGGGAAGGCTAAAGGGAGGGCTTTGTGATGTTCGGGTTGAGGATTAGTTTTACAGAATCTAGGGGATGGGGTTGGGGAAGTGTAATGATAGTTTTCCAATTCGGGTTTGGTGTATTTTGGGTAGGTTTTCATGGGCTTTTGGGTCATTATGGGCTTTCTTGTATGGGCTAGGTGTTTTTCTTGTATACGTCAAATGTATTTGGTTACTCCTATTGATATATATATAATATTATTACTTATAAAAAAAAATATTTTCTTGTGGTCTTGCAGATCGAGCTTGCTGACAGCACTTGATGTACAGAAAGGAATTTTCAGGACTTTTTACTTTTGAATTGAAAAAAGGAGATCAAAATGGCTGCTGCTACTGAGGGCTCCATTGATGTTCGTGATCATGGAATGTCTCTTGACAAGAAAAAGGGTAGAGTTCAATGCAATTATTGTGGTAAAGTGGTCAGTGGTTTCTTCCGTCTAAAGTGCCACTTAGGAGGTATACGTGGTGATGTTATCCCTTGTGAAAATGCTCCTCAAAAGGTGAGGGAACAGTTTAGAGACAGTTTGCTTGAAAGAAAGACAGAAGGCTTTTGCAAGGAAGTTGGAGAGCCCTATCACCTAAATCTTCCTCAGAAGAGGAATTGTTGTCCTAACCTGAACAGTGTTGAGCATAATAAGAATGAAATCATCCAAAATGGNGGGCTTTGTGATGTTCGGGTTGAGGATTAGTTTTACAGAATCTAGGGGATGGGGTTGGGGAAGTGTAATGATAGTTTTCCAATTCGGGTTTGGTGTATTTTGGGTAGGTTTTCATGGGCTTTTGGGTCATTATGGGCTTTCTTGTATGGGCTAGGTGTTTTTCTTGTATACGTCAAATGTATTTGGTTACTCCTATTGATATATATATAATATTATTACTTATAAAAAAAAATATTTTCTTGTGGTCTTGCAGATCGAGCTTGCTGACAGCACTTGATGTACAGAAAGGAATTTTCAGGACTTTTTACTTTTGAATTGAAAAAAGGAGATCAAAATGGCTGCTGCAACTGAGGGCTCCATTGATGTTCGTGATCATGGAATGTCTCTTGACAAGAAAAAGGGTAGAGTTCAATGCAATTATTGTGGTAAAGTGGTCAGTGGTTTCTTCCGTCTAAAGTGCCACTTAGGAGGTATACGTGGTGATGTTATCCCTTGTGAAAATGCTCCTCAAAAGGTGAGGGAACAGTTTAGAGACAGTTTGCTTGAAAGAAAGACAGAAGGCTTTTGCAAGGAAGTTGGAGAGCCCTATCACCTAAATCTTCCTCAGAAGAGGAATTGTTGTCCTAACCTGAACAGTGTTGAGCATAATAAGAATGAAATCGTCCAAAATGGTGGTTCCTATTTTGTGAGGCATGTTGATATAGACTCTTCCGCAGAAGACACTCTGATGGACACTGCTCCTTGTCCCAATGGAAGTATAGGTTCCCAAGCAGCCATAAATTGTGAATCAAGGAAATATTCATCATCAAGTGAAGCCCAAAAATGCATTGCTAGATTCTTCTATGAAACGGGTGTAGATCTCAATGCTGTCAATTCTCCTAGCTTTAAAAGAATGATAAATGCCATGCGTGGTCATGGTCAGACAGAGTGTAATATCCCTAGTTGTCAGGAACTAAAAGGATGGATGCTTCATGATGAGATAAAGGAGATGCAAAAGTATGTGAAGAATATTAGGCATTCATGGGCAAGCACGGGGTGCAGTGTTTTGTTAGATGGATGGATTGATGAAAAGGGTCGACACCTGGTTAATTTTTTGGTGGATTGCCCGCAGGGCGCTGTTTATCTTCGGTCATCTGATGTTACATCCTTCATTAGTGATGTTGATACATTACAGTCATTGTTGGATGGAATTATTGAGGATATTGGAGTTGACAATGTCGTTCAAGTGGTGGCATGTTCTACAAAGGGTTGGGTGGGAGATGTGGGCAAGCAATTTGTGGATAGATGCAAGAGAGTAGTCTGGACTGTGAGCGCATCCCATTGTATTGAGCTTATGCTAGAGAAGATTGGGATGATTGAATCTATCAAAAGGATATTAAATGAAGCCAAGACCATTATAAAGTTTATTTATGGCCATGAAACCGTTTTGAGTCTTTTGAAGAAACATACTCTTGGCCGCGACCTAATTAAGCCCTCAAAAACAAGATTGGCAATGCCCTTTATGACTCTAGAGAATATTGTATCTGAAAAGCAGCATTTAAAGGATATGTTTGCCTCATCTGAGTGGAAAACATCATTCTGGGCATCTAGAATAGAGGGAAAGAGGGTGGCCGAATTGGTGGGAGATCAATCTTTCTGGAATGGAGTTGGGAATGCCTTAAAGGCAACTACACCACTGGTGCGTGTTCTATTCTTGATCAATCAGGCTGATAAGCCACAGGTAGGCTACATATATGAAACAATGGATCAAGTAAAAGAGACAATTAAAGAGGAATTTAAAAAGAAGAAACCCCATTACATGCCTTTCTGGCAAGTGATTGATGAGATTTGGGACACCCATCTCCATAGCCCTATCCATGCTGCAGGGTATTATTTAAACCCAAGTCTCTTCTATTCAAGTGATTTCTTTGGTGATGCTGAGGTTGCCTTTGGCCTTTTGAGCTCAATTGTCCGCTTGGTACAAGATCAAAGAAGTCAAGATATGATATCCCGACAACTTGAGGATTACAGACATGCTAGAGGTAGTTTTGAAGAGGGGAGTGCCCTTGACCAAAGAACCAACATGCCTCCAGGTAAAGGAGCTCTATATTTTCTCCTGTTACTCCTTTAAACTGTTGGTTAATTTGAGCCTGTGAAAATCAAATATTTTAGCAGTGTAAATTCATCTGCAGCCCTGTGGTGGTCTCGATATGGAAGGCAATATCCTGAGCTACAGAGATTTGCCATTCGTATTTTGAGCCAGAACTGTGATGGTGCTTCAAGATACGCCCTCAAAAGGAGTTTGGCTGAGAAGCTAGTCACAACTGGAAGGAATCCAATTGAGCAGAAACGATTGAATGATCTGGCATTTGTGCATTATAATTTGCAACTGCAGCAGTTTCAGTCAGGCACCAAGCTTGACATTGTGGCTGAAGAGATTGACCCAATGGATGATTGGATTGTTGATGAAGCACCAGAGACTGTATCTCAAAATGGTCTATTTTCATGGATAAACTTTGATACTAATGGGGAAGGACCTTCTAATATTCGGGCAAAGAAAGAACCCTGGTAAGGTTGTGAAAAGGACAGGATAGCAATATAATTTTCACAGGATTCCAATAGATGCTTTAGAATCAGTGTTAGTATAATGTACATTAGATTTTTGTCTCCTTTATGTATATATTTGTTAGCTAGCTTCGCTTATGTGCATTTACGTCCATCATCTTTTTGAACTCACAACCCTAGAGTTAGCAATCAATGCATGCATGCATGCATGCTACTGAACTTAGAGGTGATTTGGTTACTGATCATAACTTCTGTCACTTAAGCGTCTGGTTTCATGTTTACAAGTTGTTACCTTTCGTGATCTCACCACCCTATATTTGAAATTGGTTCATCTTTGAAGGCATTTCTTGGTCCCTTGGATTGCTCATTATATAACCTAGAATGACGACCGAGGCTCGAGAGCTTGAACCGGATTGGGCGCGGAGGTTGAACCAATAACTTGGGCTTAATTTGGGTCCAATCAGACACTCTTAACTACTTGGAATCAATGTTGTTGTCGTGGCGTTCATACATATTGTGTCTATCTCTCTTCGAATTGTAAAAAATATTTTGGATAGTACATAACTACACATATCGAGTTTGAAGTAATTGAGAATCATTTTTCCCTCGAACCCCCACCTTTCTACTCGAGCTTCAAACTTCAGAAATTGCTAGCCATGGTTAGTGCTCGGATTCCCAATTCTAACCTAAAGGCTAAAAGATAGATTTGGGTCATTAGATTTAAGGGGAAAAGATAGATTTGGGTCTAACCTAAAAGATAGTTTTTGTTTTTGTTTTTTGTTTTTTTCTTTTTTTTTTTTTTTTGAAGGTAGAACAAACTTCATTCATTCATAGCGGGATATTACAACTTTAATCTGAGACATATAAAATACAAGCCAACTATTACTTTTAAGGCTCCTCAATACACAAATTTCTTTGTGACTAACATGGTCTAGTCCATTGTTGTAACTCCACAGACAAACCGTCTAAGAAACAATACTCTATCTTAAGACGGATCTAACAAACCTTACATTTTGTCCTTAGACAGATTCAACAAATTTTATATTCTGTTCTAAGACAGAATTAAACAACCTCGCACTCTATCTAAGACAGAGTAAAGAACACACTCTATGGACAAAAATCCAAAAGATAGTTTTGTTTAAAATTGTATAATGAAGAGGCAAAAATATATGAAATGAATCTAGTTCTTTCTAATAGGATTTCTTTTTATTTTACCTAAAATGGATACTTGTAACATCTCGCTCTCCATGGTTAATAATAAATTTACTTTTAACTTGGGAGCTGGAGTACTACTACTGAACTTTGACTTAAAAATATTTTCTTTTATTCTAAATGAAGCGACAGGTACAAATATTCTATAAATAAAATAATTATTTATTAAAACATTGAGATCGTAAAAGAGACTGTGTGGAAGCATTTGTTAAAATTTTCTAAAGCCCGTGCCATAAAAATCATAACTTAAAATCTTTGTACATGATCTAGGTCATTGTCACGCCTCCATTATCTAAGTCCTATCTTGCAGCTCTACCTTTATAAATATTTTGACTTTAGATGGTTTAAAAACATAAAAACAACTAAAATGAGTCGATGACTCAATAAGAAACCCATCATAACGTAGACATACTTAACATAAGGTTTTTCATAAAATATTTAATTCTGAGAAATTAAAATCATGATAATTCATGCTAATACTCATGCTATGCATATGATTGATTTATCTGAATTAACTGACTAATCTGATTTATCTAACTAATTTGACTTATTTGGCTGGCCAACACACTTAACCATGTGTGCAAGGTTGTGCACTAACTTCCCCTGTTGTAGCAAAGGAAGCCGACTGTGCAATACTCTGACATATTACGGTGAACTACGCTTGAGTCCGTGACTTGCACGCCCATCCTGAAATTGTATTGGTACTATGTATTTGAATAATCATTTAATTAACTGTTATGAGTTTATCTTACACTTAATGAAAGTTTACGTGTTTTATACAACATGAAATGCATAATAAATACATAATTATAATATGCGGAATGAAACATGATGAATGATGTGCTTGCAAATATCATGACATGCGTGATACGGAAATACTGGCTTCGAAAGAACTTACTTTAATAATAATATATATAACTAGTTAATGTATGCTAATCTTAATTTGTAATCAAGTTACTCACTTTGTAGTGTTGCTTCTTAAAATTTTCGACACAAAATCGATCACGGTGCTAGACTAGGAGGTTTATGATTTTTTTTTCCAAATAACATGCGGAATAGAAATATTTATAAAGAGATTTGGAAAAGAGTGATGACCAGTTTGAGTTAGACTTGATTAAAGAGTTCTAACATAAAGATGACTTGTAGAGTAGTATCCCTTTTGGAAAATGATCCCGACGAGTTCGAGTTGGACTCAGTCACGATCATTCAAGAAGATATTTTGAATTTAAAAACATGATCTAATAGTTTATTTAATGTAGGATTGACAGCGAATGAGACTGTGTACTGTGTAGGGACTTCAATCAATGATGATTTTAAATTGAAATAAATTTATAATGGCCCGATTTTTAAATTCTGAAATGAGTCTAACTTGTTCAATAAATAATAAATTATTTTTAACCTAGTTATTGAACTTAATTAAAACTCCTACTTAATCTCAATAATTTATCGCTCGTAGGCTTATTCAATATGGTCCATTAAATATAATTTAGGCCCAATAAAAATTATTAATATCTCGATCTTAAAATTATTAGATCGGATCGTTACAATACTATTCATCAAAGGTAAAAATATTGAGAATTTAAATTATTGTACTTCTAAAAGTAATTAGAGTAATAATGAAATGACAAAAATATTTTATATTTCAATTAAATCAATAATATATGCTTCAATAAATTGAGGAGATAAAATGGAGAGGATCTTTCATCTTTGTAGCCTTCTATATACTGGTTGAACCAGATATATCGTAAAATCAGGTCAATACGATAAAACATATTATATATTTATAGAGTAATGCTATATATATATATATATATATATTTTTTTAAGGAGTAATGCTATATATTTTCATTTCACTTTGTAGACATTAAGGGTGGGGTACCCACACCTCGCCCAACTCAGGCCCCTGGGAAAATGGGATCCACCTACCTAGGCTTATATTATATTATACATATTTAAAAAAAAAAAAGTTTTTATAATAAAACAATATCGTTTTGTTTTTTAATTAAAATATAACCCTTTCTCCATCCACGCCGCGCACACATGTATCTCTCTCTCTCATCCTCTCTTGTTGCCGCTGTGTACTTTGGACTCTACCTCTCGTCGTCATCCTCAAGTATAACTTTCTTTCTGTGATACCACTGTGATAGTGGACGGACAGCATGTAGGCCAATTTGCCCACCTGACATCCGGGCAAGGTCACCTGCCCTGCTTGACAAGTAGGGTTGAAAGACCGGCTGGACCAGAAAACGGACCAACAACCCGGTTGGTCTTGGTCCGTGAAATAGGTGATTGAAAAATTTCGGTCCGGTCCCGATCTAGGAGTTTCCATCCAGACCGGACCAGAATGACCAAATTAAAAAATATATATATTAAATATATATTATTTATATAATAATTGTATGTTATTTATATAATAATTATATAATTTTCATCTTACTTATCATTATTTACAATATAAAATTTTAAATATTACAAATTTATATTATATCAATTAACTAACCTATCACCAATTCACCATTAAGTTATTAACTAATTCCTAACATCTACATCTATCATTTAATTAAAATACCTAAGTTCCAAGTGAGTATAGAGCAATTATAAAATTAATACAATTGACTAATGTATAATATCAATTAACTAACCAATCACCAATTTGGCAATTCATCATTAAGTTATTAACTAATTACTAACATCTACAAAGGAGGCCTGTGCATAAAAAGCCTTGGATCCGATCCGTCTATCGAAACCAACTTGGTCCACCCGAATAAAAACGGTTTCATCAGCTCCAACGCATAAACGGGTTGAGTTGCATATATTTCGGTCGAAACCGATCACCGAAGGTCTCCTCAAACCCTAGCCACCCTCTTTGTTTCTCCTCTCCATTCACTAGCGCGTGCTGTCCGCCGTCGCGGTTCTCCATCACCGTTCGCCGTTGCCGTCCAGATCTGCACACTCTCACTCGGTTCTTCTCCATCTGTCCCAGAACTACACACTCACTCGATTAGTCTCTCTTTTCAAGTGTTGCTGGATTGATGGATTTTTTTGTTTCCTTTTGTCGTGAAAATGGTTTCTTCTGTTGGGTGTCCTTCATCATTGCGTCTTCGATCACCGCTCTGTCGCTTTTTTTGCTCTTGATAAGCAAGCCCAGTTCTTCAAGATGCATCTTGGTCATTTCAAGATCATCGTCGTAGTCAACTTTGTTACCCATAGATTACCTCCAAAGAAAAAAAAAAAGAGAGAGACATCAGCTGGAAAGATGCATGGGAGATATGGTTTTTTGCTTGCTTTTTTGCTACTTGTTCCTAACGGATATTTAGCGTAATTCTAATAGATTAAAAAAGAAAAACAAAAAGAGAGAGAGAGAGAGAGAGAGAGATCTATAGAGAGACGGTTCAACTCAACCCGAAAAATACGGGTCGGGTCGGGTCGGACCAGGTTCGTGCTTTTCTTCAAGTGTTACTGGTCGGGTCGGGCCAAGAACCGAAAAAACTGTGGTTGGGTTGCAGCCCTACTACAAAGTAACAAATATAGTATGAGCTAATCATTGTTCCAAAATAATATATTTATAAATTTATAATGTAATAGACATCTACTAATGTATCATAAACTAATGTAATATTAATGTATAAACACTAATGTATAATAACATTAGTAACATGTATAAACACTAAAATTATAATGAGTTAATAACATGTAATACTATAGTTGATAATTTGCAATTTTCAATAATCAATCTTATAGTACAAATATAAATATTAACAATTGTATTTAAATTTTAAACCTTACATATAGACTATAGTCATAGACTATAACTTATATAGATAGATAGTTAAATTAAATAATAGTATGAGGTAATTATTGTTCCAAAATAATATATTTATAATGTAATAGACAATAAACTAATGTAATACTAATGTATAAACATTAATGTATAATAACTATTGTAGTAATGTACAAACACTAGTGACTAGTCTATAAATTCGTAATAACATGTAAATTTATAATGATGTACAAACACCAATGACTAGTCCATTTTAATCTAAACGGCGCCGTTTAGATATGGTTCTCTCTCTCTCTCTCTCACACACACACACATAGAGACAAAACCCTAGCCCCTCCAACTGCATCGGCGTCGCATCCCTTCCCTTCTCTAGCCCTTCCGCCGCACTCGCAGCCCCAGGCCTCTTGCCCTCTCTCCCGATTGGCCCTAAGGTATAATTTGTAATTTCTTACCATTAGGGTTTTGTCTTGTTTTGTTGTTCTTTTTGTGCTATGTAGTAGGTACGTGTCCTTCTGTGTGGTGCCTTTTTGTAATATTGAAAAGATATCTACTGTGATTTCCATTTTCCATTACGTGGTGTTCTTTTTTAGTGTAAATTTTGGGGTCATCGATTAACTTCTATATATGTTAATGGCTAATTATCATTTTAGTAAAATAAGTTATTCTGAATTTTTATTCAAGCAATTCATTTTAGGTAATTAATTTTATACTCCAACTTTCTTAGAGTAATTGCTTTTGTATGGTTAATTATATGTGAATAATTGCTATGTGTCTTTGTATCTTGGTTCCTCTTATATTTTCTTAGATTTTAATGTTATAGACTTATAGTGGCTGACTTTATTTTTCTAGATGGACCTACAAAAGAATTTACTACAAATGTGGAGACCAAGTCAACACAAGAGCAAGACAATTGATCCCCACTACCACCCAATGTAAGTACTAAAGGTAGAGCTAGGTCAATGTAAGTACCAAGAAAGGCTTAACTGTTTGATGATGATCCGATTCCTTACTCTTAGTGTGATGAAAGTTGTGCATATTTGACTTTTTGACAATTTGTTTTCTTGTCTCAAACTCAAAGTTTGGTGCACAAGCTAAAGTTGCTGCTGGTGGATACAATTTGTTATTCTCCTGTTTGGTGCACAAGTTGTTGGTGGTGCGAAGCTGTCGTGTTTTTCTTTTTTCTTTTCCAGAAAATATGTTTATTGAGGACTCTGTATCTCTGTCATGTGGTTTAATAATTTCATGTCCAATATGTGGACACTGCATTATCTTAGAGAGTGCTTTGGATTGTAATTTGTAAATAGTAATAACTTTTCTATAAATATTTTTTGGTTTTTTAACTTTTTTTTTTCATTTATTTAGACTGTTGGAGTTGGAGAATTGGAGTTTGTGTTATAACTTATAGCTAGGTGCCTTTATTTTGTTTTTTTGTTTTTTGGCTTTCCTTTCTTTATTTGGAGTTTGAGATTTGGATGATTCCTAATTAGGTATTTTTTTTAAAAAAATTTATTTATCTCTATTTTTTATATAGATTATTTTTCTTTTATCATTATTTTTTTCCTATCAAGTTTTTTTGGGTATTTTTTTAGCTTAAAATTGGATAAAATGTGAAGCGGGTGGAAAAAGACAAGAGTAGCTAAGTAGGTCATTGGGCCGAGTGGCCCATTTTGGACATGGCCCTGACTGAGTGGACCGACCGGGACTGAAGGGGACCGGTCTGGTCCAGTCCTATGGAGTACTTGGTTCGATCTAGGATGGGAAAACTCTAGACCGAAGGGATCCGGTCCGGTCCGGTCCAGTCTATAAAACTCCTTACGAACCGACCAGACCAAACCGAATTCACCCCTAGTAACAATGCGGGGGCTCGGGGACATGTGGTTGTGGGGGCTGGGTGGTAGGTTGTGTAGCATTGAATAGCTGATTGAATAGTTGGATAGCCACTTGGGCACAATGGGAGTTTGCATGCCTTGATAGGAAAGAGATCACTGAAGTATAGCACAAGATCACCTTTTCTTACTTGGGTGTCATGGTGCTACGAGATGGTGATTTATCGTATAGAAGAATAGATCTGTAGGCCTATTGATTGACAATAGATGCGAACCGATCGACTCTGACATGTGATATTTCGACATAGAATTGAGTCATTGTGAATGAGTAGAGCCAAGTGCTCTTATTTTATGACAGTACGGATGATTGCTTCCATTAATGAATATAAATATAGGCTTAGGTCCCGTTTGGAATTTGGATTGAAATGAGATCAACTCAATTCAGTATAATTTTAAACTGAATCTAATATCTAAACACTCAATTCTCGAATCACTAAACTTATTTAAATTCAAAACCTCTTTACACATGAGATCTATAAATTTTTTCAACTCAACGTCTCTTTATACGAGGGATCTATAATATTTTTTAATTTTTCATAAATACATCTAAATTTATTTTAACATCTAAACATAAATCATCTTAAGTGGATCTTACAAAACTCACTCTACCATCTTAACTCACTGCTATTTATAAAGAACTCAACTCATCTTAATTTACCTCTACATCCAAACAGGATCTAAAATGTGTCAAAAAAAAAAGAGGAGACTGGCCATAAATAAAAAAGATTATGTTAATTACATATTTACTTTACATCTTTCAAAAGGAATAGATTTACTAATATTTTATGTTGATATTGGTACATGAGATAATAAGCAGAATTTTTATTTTAAACTTAGAGCATTCCCAATAGATATTGTAAAACTCAACTTTTTGTAAAATTTAAAAGAAATTAGAATACACCTTCAATAAATTATGTATTTCAAAACTATTATAGAGTTTGCTATTGCATATCCTCTACATTTAGCTAGATACCGTAGACAAAGTATAAATTTTTTATTGATTTTTTCTCTCTCCATGCTTTCTACTTTTTTTTTTCCCATGAAGAGACTATTTCGTTCCCACGCTTTTCTCGTTCAACTTCGTGAGCTGTAGCTGCACTGTTACATGGCTTATGTTTAATGTTTTAGTTTTGAGTTCTTGGTTGCATAATGTTAAATAAATTATTTTATAAATTTTGAATTAAATAAATTTTTATTATATAATCTTTTATTTTTATTTTTTGAATTAATTTATATTTTGGTTTAGCTTATTAATTTTGATTAATTTAAAATAGAACATAATTATATGACATTGTATATAAGAAGATATTGTAAATATCAAAATACATAAAAATATTATTGATAGTTAGAGAAAATATTTGAAATGAATAAAAATTATTAAAAAATATAATATTTAAATGATATGAAGAAAAAATAGATAAACTGATGTATGGTATATTGTAAAAGTCAGTATGTAAAATAAAAAAAAAATTAATGATATATTTTAAAATATAGAATAAAAAAGCTATTAGAGCATTCACATTAGCTTGGCCAAATGGAAAAGTTATCTAAAGTTTAGATAATTGATGTAAAAAATACTTTATATTAGATTGCTTAAATCTAAAATGAAATGGACTTTTGCTACAGTGGTTGGTTAAAGATAAAAAATTACTATTGATTCACTAAATATTAAAATACTAATTTCTCACTCAAAGCAAACATTAAAATATTAGTTTTTCACTCTAATAAAAATACTATTTGGTTTGTAATTAACAAATTTAAATAAAAATTTAGATGAGTTTAATCAATATTTTTTATTATTAGTATTAAATGACTTTTAAAAAAAATATATTTTTAATATTAATTTAATTAGAATATAATTATTATTAATATTAAATTAGTAGAATTATAAAATGTGATATAAATAAAATAAATAAAAAATTATTAATTTAATAATATTTTATTATTATATAAAAAGTAAATAGTTAATCTAATATATAGATTAAATTTAAAGAGAATAAAAAAATATAAAAAAATATGATATTAATTAAATTTTAAACATACATCTGACCAATTTAATACTAATGATCTTAGGAGTGTTCTTATAAATTATTATGATCAAGTGACAGAGAAACAGAACAATGACGCGGTGCATAGATTTCCATTTGCGAGTCTATTCTGGAGATTCGTCATTGTCTGTTTTTTTTTCATACATTTGATGCCGTATCCGAAACTCGAAAGCCCACGCGACAGTTGAGCATTAAATGGCGTCGAGAAAGTCAAACGCGAGAGCAGCAATTGCCAATCTGGCCCACTCTCATCTTTTGCCCTCACTAGCGACCACACCATTGTAGGTAGTGTTTCAACATTCGCCGTTGGCAGAAACTTGGAAGGGTGGTAACAGCGGTAATCTACGGTTCACGCATTTCTACGCAGACGCAGATAGATCATCTCCTCCATTAAATATGGAAAACAAACATATTGTAGTTTTTTAAATTTCAAACCTAAATCTGAAGTTGTAGAGTCTTGTGTGTCTTCGGTTTAGGCGCACACCCTGGCTAAAAAGCATCACTCTTTACCAAGCTCTGTGCACAAACAGACACAGAACTCCCATTTCTCTGTTATTTTAGCTTTTTCTACTGTTGTTTAGCCAAAGAAGGTACCCGTTCAGTACAATATTTAATTTTTAAATTATTAAATTTATTTCAATTTAAAATTTTTTTATTTATAAAATTTATAATTTTTTTTAACTTAATACATTGTGAGATATATAATTTTTTTAATTTTTTAAACATATTTTAAACTTAATTTAAATAAATTTCTATAATTTATTCTCTTTCTCAACTCAACTCAACATTTAAATACATATAATCTATTTATTGCCTGCGAGCAGTTCTAGATTACAGTGCCTCTATTTTTTGATTGTTTTCTGCTGTTCGAAAATTGAAATCCCTCTCCACTCAACTGCATCTTCGTTTTCCCCCTTTTTTGAACGCTCGTGTTCATAGGCATGACACTATCCCGTTGACATCAATTAAAGTTGGAACTTGGAAGTGTCTATGTTTGATTAATTGATTTGCATGAGAGGGAGTGAGAGGCATTTTCAAGAGAGAGCGAGACGGAGTTTCTCGGCAGCTTGTTTTTGTACAGAGGATATTTCAGTGCTTGATGTTCTTTGTTTATCTAAGGTCTCTTTTCGCATCTTTCTGATTCTCCGAGTTCTTTTTCCTTTTTTCGTTCCACACCTTTTCGTCACTTCAAAGTTCTAAGGCAATACGTTTTGTATGATTACTGGTTTTCTGTAAAAATGGGTTTTTAAAGCAGGAACAGTGTAGTTTTCAAATCGCTCTTTCTCTCCGTCTTTCATTCTTTTAAGTTTATGGGATCTGCAACTCTGTTTTGTTCAACCAAAGAGTGGGGTAGCGGGTCCGTATTTTTTGTTTTCTTCTATTATGTTTTTGGGCTGAAGATTCAGGAAAATAGGTATTGCCAGATTTTTGTTGGTGGATTACTGAAGGGAAGGAGTGGGATTCGTTTGGGAAACAGGGACCACTAAGATCTGTCATTTGGATTGTTCTGTTCCCTCTTATTTGTACATAAAACTTCATCATGTCCCATAGATTGGATGCTTATTATGTCAACACATCCCATTGCTTTACTCGACTTATACTGGTCTCCCCAACCCACTTTTGAAGCTCAGAAATCCCAAGCTTTCTATCTGTGATTCTGATGAGTGTGAAACTTTACTTTATTCCTTTTAGGACAACTATCAATTTTCTTTTGCATATAAGATTTTCAAGAGGAAGAAAGGGCGCAAAAGCAGCTAGTTCCCTCTCCGAACCAAGTTTAAAGACTTTACGGGGGTATGGTTCTGAAATTCTGTCCTTTTATTTCACAACGGAAACAACTTTTTACTTCCATGCGGGTAGTGAGGTACCCCACGCTTTGTTTCCTTTATTCTTTGCATTATCACTGTGCAAAAAGCCGTTTGCTCCTGATATGGTCATTTCACCTTTTCCTTTATGGAGACAATCATTCCCTCGTAAGCTTTTGAATTTACTGTTTTTTTTTTCAGCTCTGAATTTCATGGAGAGCAAAATGTAAATGGATGGTTAATGATGTTCTTATGCAATATTATTCAATTTTCTCCGTGTTCTTTTGACGTTTCTTGCTAGGATCGTTAGTCGTCTTAAATTGGATGTTGAAATTGATTGGTCTCACGAGCTGTGTTGGTAATACTTGTAGGGCCGTGTTGAAAATGACTGGTAGCTGTGCATTCATGAGTTTGTTTGTCTTTATTACATGTTCACAGGGCTCACAGTGTTTTCCCTCTAATTCTACATCTCACATGCCCCTTCATTCAAGTTTTTCTACAATTGTTGGTTTTAGGTTTCCCACTTAAAATGCAGAAGGGCCAGATATTTGATGGTTGAAGTGAATTTACTGGGTTCATGATGCTTGTTTGCACATGGGCATTATAGTTTCTGGTACTGGAAGCCAAGGTTTCTCGGGGATTTCAGTTTGTGCTTTGGGTGATAAATGCCAAATCCCCTTATCACATGATGCCTACCTCACCAGTTGTGGAATCTGCCTTGACCCAGTAAGCATGTAGCATTCTTATTCTTTGTTCACATACAGGAGTCTGGCTCTTCTTTATTTTTGGTTCTTTCCAATGATTTCCATTTCTTCTTTCCGATTGCACTTTACAGGAATGGTTCTCTCTCTACACCATCGGGTTCTACTGAGAGTTGTTGTGATGCAGAAATACATCTCGCTAATGTGGAT
Organism: Pterocarya stenoptera; assembly: GCA_003123785.1. Classification (NCBI taxonomy): domain Eukaryota; kingdom Viridiplantae; phylum Streptophyta; class Magnoliopsida; order Fagales; family Juglandaceae; genus Pterocarya; species Pterocarya stenoptera. The sequence continues at coordinate 33,020 of QEOT01123646.1, forward strand.
GAAATTCGGAGTGATAACTTGTCCTTAGAGGTGAGCACTGGTGGAGCTTTCTTTTTAGGGGTTGATTATCTTGAAAATCTTGGCTTCAAAATCAAGCCACTAGTTTTCAATGGAAGTACTTACTTTATGTGTTGCCTGTCAGTAGAGATTTATTGGGCTATGCTACTATATGCATAATGGAACTGGAAAAAAAAAGTAACTTTCCTTCTCCTCCTCCTCCTCCTCCTTCTTTTCACGGTAATTCATTTCAACTCTCTGTATCCCAGATCTGATGATCCAAAATGGTTCTGTAGCAGAACACTAGCTGCATTATTCTCCTTAAGTTACTTCCAGCTTGGAATTACTGTTTATTAAGTTTTCATTGAAGTTTTTACAGTTGTCAATAATGATACCTAATTTTTGTTGTGATATTCAAATTGCATATTTATTGAAAGTAATCATGGAGATTTCTTTAATCTTTAGGAGAGCAATCTTGCAGATGAGAATGGAAGTCTTGGATCATGCACTAAAAGCAATAATGATTATCCTTCCAGGTTTCAGCTTGAACAAGACGTAATCTTCTTTTCCCTTACTTTGAGGTGCAATAGCGAGATTTTTATGCTGATTGCATTTTAATATGTAATTTGCATGTCTTTGGATGGGTGCATTTAAGTTTCAGAACCAGGAATCCCTGAATAAATTTTGAAGTTGTGTTTTATGTTTGTGAATTAGATATTCGTAAATTTGTATTGAAAGGAACACGGGTGGTCGCCAAATTTGAAGTTTCAATTTTAACTGGGAGTTAGTATCTGGTGTTAAATGACCTGCTAGTGTTGAGTGATTGGAACAGATAACTCTTTCTGTCAGGTTGCTCTAGTGGTCCATATGCAGCTGAACAGTAAGTGGCACTTGTTAACCACTTCCTTCTTCAGTTGCAAGGACTTCTGCACCATTTGCATAGTTTCACATGTTTATATAACCATTGCTGAATGTTTTGTTAAGTACGGGTGGATTATAATGTCTTGTTCCCATTTCTGTAGAGGCTTTTGTTTAGAAAAGGGATACCATGGGAGCACTTGTCACTTAAGTATGTGAAGAAGTGGTGGATTCTGAGTGTGGGAGTGTTCCAAACTCATGCTATGCCAACTTTGAAAATGGTGCTTGTTTTAGCAGGGTGGATATATCCCTGTATTGGTAGTTTGACAATAAACTCATGTTTTTAAAAGGACATCTTCTCCCAGGTGATGACATCTTGGCATCTTAAAAAAACCCTGTAGACATCCTAAAAGGCAAATGGAAAATTTGAGGCAGCTTTATACACATTGCGGAAGGAATGGTGTCCTACTACTTCAAGGCAATATTGGGATTAGACATGTAGCCAGTTAAAAGTATCTTAAGTTATTATCCTCAAGATTGGAACTAGTATAGGACTTATTTGCCAATCTACAATGATGTCAATGGAGACNCCCTGTTGACTTCTTAACTTTCTAGGTCTCAAGTAAGTAGAGATCATAAACTTCACTCGTTGGCTAGGTTAATATGGATTTGATTTTATGATAATCATATGTTTTCATATTAGTATAGGCTCAGGAGCTCCTATCCAATATTGCATTATTGGAGGTCAACGTTTCAAAACTTGAACAAGAGATGGTGTCTTTGCATTTTCAACTTAGCCAAGAGAGAAATGAACGGAGGCTTGCAGAATATCGTTTGAGGCATTGGACATCTCAGTCAACATCTCTTTGCTCGTCTGGCATTACGGATACTTTGGTGTGTTATCTGCTTTTATTTACATCTAAAGCCTTCCAGTTGGAACAATATTTTTATCCTTGAGAAAGAAATGAATTCTTTTATCTCTTGTGAGTGAATATCCATTTTGTTTCCTCCTTAAAGCTGTAAAGTAACCCTGGACAATATTCTTGCATTGATGTGAAGAAATTGGGTTTTGGCATAAAAGAAATGCGTATTATTCACTTTCAGTCCTTCATTTTTGTTTGTATAAACATCAAATATTTAAATGTTTTGAATTGGTAAAAAATTCAAAGGCATTGAAATCAAGAATGCAGAGGTACAATTGCCTTGCAAGTGAAAAAGGCTAGAGAGAAGCATAAAGTAATGTGCATAGAAATATTGAAGAAGGATATGATGCACCTAGAGGTGACAGAAAGTATGGACTTAGCGAGAGTAACTTGGATAAGAAGGATATATATAGTTGACCCAGTTAGCTTACTGGAGCCCTTTACTGAGCTGACCATAACCAGTTCCAATTAATGGTTGGCTTGATTGAGTTGATTTTTTAAGTCTTACAAGCATCAATTTTGGACTTCCAAGTTTAGTTAAAAACCCATTGCTGGACTTCTCTCCATATTTGGAGGAACAATGCATGGTCTTGTGTATTTGTGCCACTTCCAAGTCACGAGGGCAACTTAAATACACACAGGCAGCTAAATACTACATGCTTTGATATGCTGAGATTGGATTTCTAATTGCTATATTTTTCTACTGCTGGTATAATCATAATGGTTATGAGATAACTCATGTGGTCTTCCATATGGGCAATTCACACACAGTTGTACTGTATATGTTCAACTTTGTGCAATATGGTTAACTTTTTTCTTACATTATCCAGAGTTCACCTTTGAAGTGTTCAGAAGCTTCTGTTTCTGAAGTCAGTGATTCCTCTGAATATAGCACCTGCCAGGAGCTGAGAGATCAACCATTAGAATCTACTAACAAATGTACAGAGTCATTAATAGAGGTATCTGTCTAGCTTTTCTCATACAGATTTTGATGGCTTTAGTTTGGTATACTCTTGAGAATTCAGTTGGACCCAAAGCCAATGTGTTAATTATCCCTTGTTAAATTGATTCTTATATTTTGTTAAAAAAAGTGGAAATGTTGGTTAAATCTTTAGTTTTATAGTCAACAATTAGTAGGAATCTAACATATGATGCTTCCATCAGAATGTAGTGGACTCAAGTGCACTTTGCCTTGACAAGAAAATGTCTATGAAAATGGATTTCAAATCCTGTCGACCTGTCGACCTCACGAAGCTTCCTAAAGGGATGCCACCGGATGGTCCTTGGGATCACCCTAATCAATTATCTGAAGAGATGGTGAGATGTATGAAAAGTATATTCATGTCGCTGGCAGATTCTGTAATACCATCCAAATCATCTGCATCAGATATCCACTGCTCACCTCTGTCACCACGTGGAACATCGCCACGCGGTCATCTTTCTGGTTCATCTTGGTGGTCCTCCTCATCTGAAAGGTCAATAATTTCATCATGGGTGCAGAGCCCACAAATTGATATACAGAATAACTCCGAGGTGTTGGCTTCAGAGAATGCCTGTGATCCCTATTGGGTGCGGGGGAAACTAAGTTGGGCTGACATTGGAATCTATGGACTGGCAACTGAAGTTTCTTGGATGTCAGTTGGGAAGAAGCAATTAGAATATGCTGCAGGGGCACTAAGAAGGTTCAGGTATTTCATTTAGTTCTTTTGGTTTGGATTTCCTTCTCTTTCTCTTGGGCAGACTACACTTATGTGAGAATTCATAAATTTCAAAAAATGCGACTTAAATATAGAGAAAAGCTTGGTGCCAGATGGGTTTAAAACCCATTTTCGCACCAGCCAATGGAATCGCGACACGTAGGCACTCCAGGAAAATAGAAGCTGCACCCGGCAACACCCGATCCCCCTCTTTTCCTCTGAATCTCTCTCCCTCCCTCCGAATCTCTCTCCCTTCCCCATCTCTGCACTCAAGCTTTTCTCAGAGAAAACCCCTCCCCCAGGACGACGAACCAAACAAAAGGAACTTAAAACAGAAGCACTGTCGAAACCAAGAAGAAGCGGAGGATGTTCATATCACTTTCGTCTTTCTCAGCACCCTTATCGTTCTCGGAACCTTCGGTTTCCAGACCCATAACATCTCTTTGCTCAACTCCTCGCAAAGTTTCTCTTCGTATTTTCCCGGTGAGTTTTCGATCAGCAAAATACATATCTACATGTATGGATGCATATAGATAACGAAACAGAGTTTTTGTTTTGTGGAAAAGTGAAAGGAATTCATGATTTTGGATTCTGGGTGGGTTGATTGGTAAGAAAAGATTTGAAAAGAAAATGAGCTTACTTGTCTTATTTAAGCATTGAAGCCATTGGCTTTGGCGAGCCGAGGTCAGAGTTCAATTGCAGGAAACCCAAAATGAGGGGCTAAAATTTCTTTTCTTTCCTTTTTACTCTTTTTGATTCATTGGAAAATTTATGGAATATGTGAAAAATTAGCGCACACCCTTGAATATCAACTCGACCTTTCTTGTTTTAAGTCTCTGAGAAAAGCTTGAGTGCAGAGATGGCGGAGGGAGAGAGATTTAGAGGAAAAGAGCGGGATCGGGTGTTGCCGGGTGCAGCTTCCATTTTCCTGGAGTGCCTATGTGTTGCGATTCCATTAAAAATGCAAACAATCCCATCCGGCCCCAAGCTTCTCTCTTAAATGTATTAAGAGAAACATTACAGATGGTAGTTGAGATTGCTTGCATTCTTTTAAATTGGCTGCTTGTTTCAAACTAATCTACTTCTGGTTTTGTTTGCATGCGACTTCTTGACATTTTTATGTTTGATTTGACTTGGTCACTAGTGGTATTACAAAGTTGTTTCAACTTATTAATTAACACTAACTCCTACCTTCATGCTTTTTCACCTCTAGCCATGTTAATTACCTGGTTCAGTCATTCGATCTTCTTTTCTTGTTGAGATTGTATATTGATATATGAGGCATACCCATGGTATTGAAAGATCCCTGCGATGGTATTTATAATCTAAAATGGCCCTGTTGCATGCATTTATTTCTCTGATAACATGGATCAGACAAGTATAATGATTAGAATACTCTCTGAATCTTGATGACTTGCATTTGAATGGTTGATTTGTTGTTTGGACATAGAGCTGATTTTTTTTATTTTTTTGAGAGCAGGGCACTTGTTGAGCATCTGGCAAAAGTGAATCCTATCCATTTGAGCTGCAACGAGAAGCTTGCTTTCTGGATCAACCTATATAATGCTCTGATCATGCATGTGGGTTGCTATATTTCTATCACACGTGTATTTTATAAAAGATAAGCAAGGCACTGCAAACACCACAAAAAGCACTTCCAAAACTTGTGAAGCTTTTATAAAAAACAGGTTTAAGTTTTTGTTCTCTTGTGGCAAAATATGAACAGGCATACTTGGCATATGGAGTCCCAAGAAGTGACTTGAAACTCTTTTCTTTGATGCAAAAGGTTTGATTCTGACACAAGTATTCTCGTTTTGTTTCTGTGTATTTGGAAACATTTATTTTCTTAATTGAATATGGTTATCATATGACATTGTCAATATGTCATGCGTCGCGGAGCCCTAGCCAGGTGCTTAGGTAGTTGGTTGCTAAGTTTTGAAATGTCACGTGGGATCCAAGCACTTTGGAGAGTTCTCCAGTGCTTCAAACCTCACATGGGGTCAAATAGAATTTGGTGGATTTGTTAAAAAGCATAAAGTAGGCAATGACACATGAGTGGGGCCAGTTCATTCTCCATTTGTGGCAGAGTTTGCTTCTCATCTCTTAAGGTTCAGCAAAGGTATTAGTATAAATTCTTAACCAGTACTCTGAAAGATTAAGCCGAAAGAGAATGGTTAAATTTATCTCCTACAGTTCCTCTCACACGTGGCCCCTCATGCATGGCCTGACATTAGGACATGTGGTTGCTAATTGCATAGACATACAGACGATGGTTGGTTTTAGTACCATACCAAATACTATCTAGTAGAGCTCTTTTTTTTACACTGCCGTTTTATGCATGTCTGTGTCATGATGTTAGAATCCAACTTCATGACTTGGTATGGAATGAATGACTAAGCTAGCTGATCTTCATTAACATAATTGATTAGATGCCTCATAATTCTCTTGTTGATGATATGGCGATTGCATGCTGTGGCCAAGTCAGTCAAGGATAGATGTTCTATTTTAAATTTTCATATGACTATTCCAAGGATAGTTTTGCAGCTGCAATTGACGGATGAGTGATTGTTTATGGTTTTTCATGCTTTTTCCAGGTAGCATACACTGTTGGGGGACATTCTTTCAGTGCAGCTGCTATTGAGTATGTGATTCTAAAAATGAAACCACCACACCATCGGCCACAAATTGTATGACATGCTTTTGTAATCTGTTAGAATTGTTCTCTTTTTTTTCTTCATTCCCTGGTTAACATATGTATGCAAACTATTATCAGGCTTTGCTTCTTGCCCTTCACAAGCTGAAGGTCTCGGAGGAGCAAGGGAAGTCTGCAGTTGATACGCATGAACCGCTTGTAGTTTTTGCTCTCAGCTGTGGAATGTACTCTTCACCAGCGGTAACCTCACACTTTCCACCAAATTTTGAATGGGTTGCTTTGTATTTAGTTCTCCTGCATGTTGGATCTTTATTTTACATGACTTGGGGAAGTGCAGGTAAGAATCTACACTGCTAAGAATGTGAGGGAAGAGCTTCAAGAAGCACAGCGTGATTTCATTCGAGCTTCAGTCGGGATTAGCAGCAAAGGGAGGTTGTTGGTCCCCAAAATGCTACATTGCTTTGCCAAAGCCTTTGTGGATGATGCAAATCTGGCTGTATGGATATTGCATTACCTTCCGCCTCATCAGGCTGCCTTTGTTGAACAATGCATTTCACAGAGGAGGCAGAGCCTTCTTGGTTCACGCAATTGTGGCATTATTCCATTTGATTCACGCTTCCGTTACCTATTCCTGCCGAACAAAGCTCCTCTTTGGTAATCTAGCAGTACCAAGTTTGCACGAAATAGAGCTGGATTTCCTTTCCCTGGGAAAGCCAATACGAGAATAGTGTCAACTGTAAATGGCGCTGGAAGAAAAATTACATTGCAACTCTATATGAAGCTTAGCCTCCTCGAGAAGGATGGTGGCAGTTTTTGTCTTCTGCCTTATACCCCCAAGTATGTTGTACATTTTGTTCATGGATAAAAGGAGATTACCTACAGTGCTTGTAGGTGAAGAGTTGTACATTTCCCTGGGCCCAAAAGTTCAAATAAGAACTACATGTTTCCTTTACTACTTATTGCTCGGAATTATAGATGTTCGAGTAATACGGCTCATCATTTCAATTCTTTTCATCATCTCATGATGTGGTATTAGATGATTAGAGACTATTTATTATATTTTATTTTGAACCTATTATCTAATGTCATATAATGAGATAATGAGAGGATGATGAATAGATTTTTTTCATAACAGAATAAAGGACTTCTAGTAAACAGCTAGTAGTTGGCCTTTCAACAAGAAATATATTCAGCCACTATATGACGTCCTGCATGCATCCACATAATAAGAGTGCTATTATGCAAGAGCATGGAGATCAATTATAAGTTTCTTGTAACAATTCGAGAAAAATCACATTTCGATCTATACTCTAAAATGATTAGTCTATTGGAACTCTTATAAAGGCAATAACTTTTTCTTTTTAGAATTATGGAATTTTATTCATCACTTTTCATACTTAAATCTTTGGTATTAGAATCTCTCTCCTTAAATCTCTAACATCCATGTCATGTCATTTCATCATAGTCGATAAAGTTAAAGCCACAAATTGAGGTGGTTTAACAAATTCACAAAACATTTTTCTGAAGTTTAAGGTTATGCTTGGATGTTTTATCTTACTCAAAATTTTCATTTCATCTCATCTCATCATTACAATTTTTTCAAATTCCTATATAAAATATAATAAACAATTCAACTTTTTCAAATCCCAATACAACTTTTTCAAATTCCAATTTAACTTTTTCAAATTAAAAAATAATATTTTAAACTTTAAAACAAAATACAAAATTTTCATCTCACCTCCCAAACATAATCTAACACTACCGGTTGGTGTTGGCTCTGATATCATTTGTAACACACTAAAAAGAATAAAAACCGCATCTGAACTTATACTCCTAAAAGAATTTTGGGATCATCATAACAACAATATTGTATAAGGGGTCTCAATTATTGCCATGATAGATAATTAAAGTGGAAATGGGCAAATTCTTGAACACATCCTCAATTTTGATGGCATTGTGAATGGGCATTGTACATGAGCGAGCATAAACAGTCGAATTTCCAGGAGCCGGATGCCATATCTGCTCCACTTTGGGATGGGTTCGGTCCTTCCTCGATCCATAATGCCTAAAGGCTAATTGGATCTGCATTGCATTTTTTATCACCAAAAATAAACTTCAGTCCCGTTTTGAGAATTAAGATCCATCCCCAGGCCTTACAAATAAAACTGACTGTATCCCCAACTCCTGCTGCTTCTCTGTCTCAACTGTGGATCCATCAATACATACTTTCTCAAAGGTATAAACTCTTTGGTACACTTTCTTATAGAAAAAAATGTCAATTTTCAGTTAAGTGTTTACGTGTCATAATTTGATTTAAAAGATAAATCTTAAAATTTTGAATCTTATCAATCAAATCTTATTATTTAAGTGATATAGATGATATGCTCTATACACCAGGTTGATAATAGAATAACTAATTTATAACACAAATATTTTATACAATTCAAAGAGAGATACCATATGTGGACCACACTGTTTTAAATGTTGCATTTTAAGAGCATGCAATATCTATCTATTCATAAAAAAAAAAATTGTTGAAATGAAAAAAATTAGAAAATTGGGATCGATATTGCTAATTACATCTGGAAATTAATATGATTTTTTTATTGTCCGAAAGAAAATCAAGGTCATTTGAGTCTTGAGAAACAAATAAATAATTAAATATTGATTTAAAAAATTAAACCACCAAAATGAATTAAGGAAAAAAAAAAAGAGAAAAGCCAAAGCCACAAGGACAATCGCAACCCACGTCGGACATCCCGAGCTACCGACTCTTCGACTCGTTTCTCCCCTCTGAAAACTCGAACTCCCGTAGCGTTTTCCACTTTACATAGTTGGTTTCGATTTTATTTTCTATTTGGTTTGTGCTTCAATTATTTCCGAGCCCAGTTATTTCAGTTTATGCTATTAAGTTCATAATAATTCAATGGAAGTCGATGAACTTTTGTTTATTTTTTTCTTTTTCTGTAGACTTTTCTTTGTGGGTAATATTAGTGTGCGGCGTATGGTTTGAGTTTTTTTCCACTTTTCCATGCGATTGCAAGAGTTTGCTCTGTTCTGTGGATTGTGTAACTTTAGTGGTGTTTTCTGTTTTGTGGTGAAACCTTTGGTGATTGTGTGGAAAAGTAGCAAAACTTGATTGAATTGATGATCAAACAAAAATAGGCTCTCTAAGATTTATTTTAAACGCCAGCGGTGTATTTGTTGGAGGTTTCATATTCTGATAATTATAATAGAGATTATGTTATAATAGTCACCTCGTTCTTACTACTTTCCCCTTCACTGGAAAGATGAGAAAAACAATCACCTATATTCAGTATTATTGTTACAAGCTAAATTTTAGATCTTCTATAGAATGAGTTAATCCGGTGTTAAGTTCATTTTCATTCCCGGCTGCTCGAAATGATAGAAGAATCCATTTATTGCAGAATCCACATAAGACTGTAACGGTGCAGTAGTTCATGTGTTCCAGATTAAAATCGGAATATAATTCTATTGCTGAGGATTTCCTTTTTTCCCTTAGCTCTGCTGTAGCCAGGTCTGTAATTGTTTTTATCCAATGGCTTTAGATTGAGGCCTAGTTAAGTTGACAGCTGTCTGGATCTTCTTTTCATGATATAATTGGGCCCTTGTGAAGCTTTGTAAAGGAAATTTGGTCACATAATCATTTTCTTGGAACTTTGTAAAATGCATGATTTTTTTTCTTATTCCTTCACATTCATTTTCATAGAGAGTGTATCTCATTTTGGTTGATACGGTAATTCTATCCATTCATTCTTCTTCTTTTCTTATTAAGGCCTAGTCTTGATAGTGAGATGAGATGAGATGATCTGTGAAAAGTAGTAAAATGATTTGAGTTAATATGGTTTGTGGGGTTTGAGAAATGAAAGAGAAAAAGTTGAATAAAAATATTGTAAAGTTAAAATATTATTGGAAGATAAATTTTTAATATTATTTTTGTTTTGGGATTTGAAAAAGTTGAATTTTTTTTTGTATTTTGTTTGAAAATTTGGGAAAATTGTAATGATTAGATAAAAAAACTGAAAATTTGAAATTGAAAAGTGTTTGTGTTTGTGGTGTTTGGATATTGAAATGAGATGAGATGAGTTGGGAGGACTTTGTTATTCAAACCAGGCCTAAATTTATCTCAGCCATCTATTTTCACATCTTGTCTCACGTTCTATTTTGATAATTATATTCCTATATCCACCTGCAACACTGTTTGAACTTGCAGTAAAAGCTTTACATTTGGCACATTAGCACTCTCTTTTTGAAATACTTCTGATTCTTTGGCTCTTGCTTTGCAGAATTCTAATGACAGATAATGGTAGAAATGCTTTTACCTATCAAAAAAAAGATATTGGTAGAAATGACGAGTACACAATAGCATCGGTTGATACCTCTGTTGAAAAGCTTCCCAATCATCTCCTGATAGAAGTTTTCATTCGAGTTCCTGTCTCAGATTGGGTACAAGTATCTTGTGTGAAAAAGGAGTGGGCTAATCTGTTTCATGGAGAATGCTTGTGGCAAGCTGCTCTAGTCAAGCTTTACCCTTTGGCAGGCCAAACTAAAAAGTGGCCTGGACCTATCCCTCGAGGGCCTAGCAGAAGGTAAAGTGTAGCCCTTTTTCTTTTATATTTGGAGAACAATAGTTTCTCAGAGATTCAGGTAGCAACATCTAGTTTTTGTGAAGGTGTAATACCATGGATTACAAAGGCATTGTGGCAAGTCTAATATTGAGTGGGTGATTTGTAAAGGTGTGCATAGGATTAGCATTGGTTGGCTACTAGGTATAATTGGGTTCATAAGTAATTCCAGTGGTTTGGGAACCTGGGGTATAGCACCAATGTGGCTTGTGTTTCCTTAGGTCAGGACATCAGCTTAGGGAACTAGAAAGAGATGAGAAAAATGAGCGTTAGTTAAGAGCAAGGAAGAGGGATCAAAGGCATTTGAGGGGGTTCTTAGGTATCACTTATCAATCAAAGCATCCACATTTTTTGATTTCCTCGTTACCTCCGCAACTATCAGTCATAACTTATAGGCTATCATCACTAACCTGCTGGCCAAGTTTCTTCCTGACAACTATGAATGGACGCAAGTGTAAGTTTAAAAGAGTCACAAACCGACCCAAACTAGCAAGTAATACCAAAAAATAAACCTAAATGTGGACCAGTCCAAGAAAAATACTTTAATCTCAACACAGAAGATTATGAAAAAAGAACACAAAAAAAAAAAAAAAAAAGCTCAGGAACTATGTCAGCCCTCAAATAACTTTTTCCCCTCACACAGGTTTTACTGCTGTTCAGTTTGCTGCTTGCATCATCATCTCTTATTTGAGTACCATGTACTCTTTATATGGACCAATCATATGAAATTCATATGCTCTCTTGAATTGGTTTCAATGTCATTAGGTAGTTTCTTTTACTCACTGAAAGTAGATTTTTAGAAACTTACTTGGCCTGCTTAAATTCTGATTAAATGCCTTCAGGAGATTCACAGCTTTATACATTAGTAAACACATGTTTGCTCTGGATGGTGAGATAGACGAGCTTGTGGGCCACATTTATTTGTTTTTGAAAGAGCAACTTGAGCTTTCCACTATGCCACCTCCTTCAGGGATACTTCACGGAACAATGATAGGTGTGTCCTCTACACGATCATTTTCTCGCTTATGAATTTCTAATTGTTGGAGAATATCTATCTTAATTTATGAGCGAGCAGACTGCCAGTTCCCTTTTCGCATTTCATCGGTAGAAGAAGGTATATAAACATCTTAAGAGAATCCCTAGGGGTTGGCTCAATTGGTAAAGACCTTGGTATTGATGGTATGCTCCTTCCAAAGTTCAAGGTTTGAATCTAACTAGCAAACAATCTCTAGGGGTCATCGGATTGGGAATTTTTCCCTTAAATTACCTAAGGTGTACTTGCGGGAAACTCCTTGTTGGGGGACTGTGCACTGCCGGGATTAGTTGGGATGTTGTTCCCAGACACCTAGTGCCAATAAAAAAAAATGTAAACATCTTAAAGGACAACCCCTTTTACTTTATTTTTTTTTAATTAAGCCTTAAAAGCAGGCACTTGCCTGTGCTTTATGGACACATGTCTACAATTTCGGTCTATGTGGTTTTGAAAGCCTATTTTTGTGCCTTTCACATCCTGTGATGTAGTTACACTTTGAATGTCCTAATTTTCAAAGTTTGTTCCTTGGATGTCGGTCTTGTTAAATTCATCCTCCCTCTGTCCAATATAGCATAGGTGAGACAATGCATGAGTAGCGTTGATGAGGCTATATTTTATGTAGTATTGGTGAGATAATGTTTTCTGTAGCAAGAAATATGTTAGTCCAAGTCCATTGGTAGAACCCGTTCATCATACTTGATCAATTGAACTACTGAAACTGCGTATAATACTTAATCTGGTTTCACGCAACCTTTTCATCTCAAGTAATGCGATTGTGATCAGCCGTCATTAGTTTTCTTGTTAGAGTTTCCACAACCTGGGTGTTCTCAATACCCACCAACAAGATCTTAACTTAGTTTGGGTTTTGGCAGATCAATTTATTGCTTGTGGCAAATCAAGTGACGTGGCCCATGAGCTAGCTTCACAGATCTGGCTGGCCGTTGTTGACTGTTTGGAGGAAAATGAGCACACGTTTTGCTTGCTTAAAAATCTTGCACAGGAGGGCGATGTAAGATACACCATCCATTAGTTTGTCTTCTGTCATCCGATAGTACAGACACAAACATGCTCACACATCTATTCTGAACCTACGTGTCTTCTACAATCTTAAATTTACTGGTGGCCCATGTAATTTTCTTTCTGTTGCTATCATTCCCATGTTGATAATGGTTTATCCATTGGCCTGCCTCTGCTATTTGCAGGTTTTTCTTCCTTACCCATACTCTAGATCAAGCAAAGTCCAATGGAGGGTGTTTGAAAAGCTGTTCACCGATTTCCGTGACTGCTTTAGTCGAGTGGATTACTATGATGTATTGGCATGCGCCAAGAACAAGTTTCAGCCGATACCATCAGCTTGGTTAGGTTACTAGCCCGCCTGAGATGCATATCCCGGACCATATCCAAGTGTTTGTACATAGGAATGTAAGTGTTGCCTTGCCTTGGACCTTGCTATTAAGTTGTGAAAATCTCTAGAGAATGTAAAGGATAAAAAGGAAACTGTATATTGCTCTTCAAAATTGCTTGGTCATTACAACTTTAGCTATCAAAACTGACACATCCAATAATAAGTCAGTGACAACTCATTAGAGTATCTCAAGGACTTTTGCAACTGAATGATTCTCAACCTTAGGACATTGGGAGAAAACAGGTCAAAAAATAGAATGGCTGTATGAGATTTTTTTTTTTTTAAAGTGAAGACACAGGTTCTTGATACTGTTCTTTATTCTTAGATAGTATGGGAGGGGCCAACAGAGTCAAAACTCTCAGAGCTCCTTACCCGATCCAATGTGAATTTAGTATTTTACTTTTAATATTGCATAAAGTTGTGTACTTTTTTTTCTCTCTCTTTACTTAGATCCGTAGTTAACATTATTTTATCATGTCTGCAAGATTTGATGGGATATAGGGGTACGAATTCTGAACTTTTTTAGGTCGGTAAGAGATTACTTTATTGTCTACAAATAAGGAAGGACAGTGACTGGTTTAAGCTTAATCAACGTGTCTCAATTAATTCACATTCCCATTTTGCATTGAACCATCCTTTATTTGTTTTTCTTTTTTCCTCTTAACTTTTTATTATGTTAATCTCTTTTGTTCCAAGCGGCCTTTGAACTTTAAACCAAAAAATAAAATAAAAATAGTAGCATTTGGTCCGAACTGTCCTCGTCGAAGTTATTGAAAAGACAATCATGCCCTTGCCATGCCACTCAAATTGTTTGACTCAAAAAATTAACATATACTAGGGCTCACTCGTCCACTTAATCTGTCTAGACTTGTCAACTTGATTTAGAAAAATATAATACAGCACACTATTATCTTCCTTTTATCTCATTAAATAAGATATAGTATATTTATCACTATTAAATGATTATTTATTATATGTATTTTTATCATCTAATGATGATAAATATGTCACATCTTAATTAGTAGGATGAGAGTGTGGTGTATAATATTACTCGTCTGTCATTAAAAAAATAATTTACTTTTATACGAGTTTCAAATTTATCTTCTTTTTTTTTTAAAGCGGTGTACATCTTAAGATTGTAAATATTATTTTTTGATTTATTTTGTTGGAATAAAAGAGAGATTTTCCACACGTTATGACTCAATTGATGGATTTCTTAAAAATATATTCGGGTATAAATGACAGATTTAGATCATTAAAGCATTTCTATTGGGTTCTCCATAAAATATTCTACAATTTAACTAAAAATCACATTCCTTAAAATTTTTTCTTAAATTTTATTCATCTTTTAAAAACCTCCTACATCACATTCCTCATCCCTATTTCTATTATATTAAATAATATTTTTTTATCATTTTTTTATTACTTTTTTCTCTCACTTCCATTTACAATCTTAACTATTAACTCTTTTGTCTTATTATTTTCTTTTCAAATATCACATTCTACTAAATACTTATACGATTTTGACTACTGGATACAATATTATTTTTCAAACCGAAATCCATATTATAAAAATAGTAATTTTTTTTAATATGTGCATTTTCTAACGTGATGGTATTTTTTAATATCTACTCTTTATCATTTTTTCTAATAGTAATACCTAGGCAGTATTGATGATAAAAAATTTTGTCATTTATGTAATAGTAGCATTTTTTGTCATTTCTCTAATAGTAAGATTTTGAATACTTTCTCCAACGGTAACATTTTGAACTCCTACCTTTAACAGTAATATTTTTTATTTTTTCTCCAACGGTAACTTTTTTTGTCTTCTCTCAAATGGTAACATTTTTTATCCTATATGTAACGGTAATTTTTTTTTTCCTATAAATATGCATTCTGCTTGCATTCACATTTGCACAAGCTCAAGTCTCATTTGATCTAAAGAACCGAAATTCAACAGTCTCCCTTGAGCTCTCACTCTCTTCATCAAATGGCTCATACTTTCTTTCGTAAATTGCTTACACACTTATCCTCTGAAAATGAGTTGGATGTTGTTCTTAATAACGAGGTCGATAGACAGTCATCGAAGCATCGTGGCAATCGCTAACGTCATAAATTTATTCAATATGATTATATTCAAGGGCACAAGCGCCTATTTCGCAATTATTTAGCAGAAAATCCAGTATATCCCTTTAATCTATTTCAAATGAGATTTCGGATAAGCCGTCCTTATTTCTTCTTATTCTAAATGAGGTAAAGTCTTACAAGCTGTACTTCATCCAAAGAAAAGATAATGCCAGACGACTTAGTTTATCTTCTATGCAAAAGATAACCGTATCACTTAGAATGTTAACGTATGGGGTTACTGGAGATTTTATGGATGAATACATACGTGTTAGTGAAAGCACTACAATAGAGAGCCTTAAAAAATTCTCTGAGACAATAGTAAGTGTTTTTTCAGATGAATATTTGCGGTCACCAAATGCCAATGATATTGCTCGATTACTTACAGTTGGTGAATAACAGTGATTCTTAGGAATGTTAGGAAGCATTGACTACATGCATTGGAAGTAAAAGATTATCCCACAACTTGAAAATGTATGTACTCCGGCCATATTCATGAACTAACTATTATTTTAGAAACAGTTGTTTCATATGATCTCTGGATATGACATGCATTTTTTGGTATGCCTGGTTCACATAACGACATTAATGTGCTAGAGAGATCTTCTATTTTCACTGAACTTGCCTAAAAGCGTGCTCTCCCAGTCAATTACATAATCAATAGCAACAACTACACAATTGGGTATTATATTGCGAATGGTATTTATCCCAAGTGGCAAACTTTTGTGAAGACGATTCCATCACCACAAAGGAATAAGAAGAAAAATTTTGTGAAAGCACAAGAATCTACAAGAAAAGATATCAAGCATACTTCAGGGTACTTCAACAACAATTTACAATCATTCGTGGACCTTCCTGAATGTTCAAAGTTAAGGAACTAAAAAATATAATGAAAGCAAGTGTTATTCTACATAATATGATCATTGAAGACGAGCATGATGATAGTGAGGGTCTGAACATTTAGTATGATCAACTTGATGATGAAGTCCTAGAACTGTCGCACAATCATACAACTAAGCTTACGGACTTCATCCAGCGTCATCATCATATTAGAGACAGCTCGGCACATCATCAGTTTCAAGCAGATCTAATTGAACATCAATGGTTATTATTTTTTCAACAGTAGACATGTCGCATAATTAATTGATATTTCCTTCATCTTAGTAGTGACTATATTTGAGTTGATCAAATTTTCATTCGTATTTCCTTCATGTTAGTATAAACTATATTTGAGTTAATTACATTTGTATTTCCTTCATGTTAGCAGTGGCTATATTTGAGGTAATCTGTAATAGTTTTTGAAATTGTAATGGTCAATTTCCTTGTGAAAACATTTAAATTTATACAATCCAAATAAAAATTAAACTGTCTTAGTATCAATAATATCGTCATCAATCATTGTTTGAAACAGAAAATAAAGAAATAAACTTTTTAATTTATAATTTTTTATCAATCCAAATGTGTTGTAGCATTGCGTTTTGCAATGATTTCCCTCTGCAGTTCCTGGAAATATAACTACTGCAGTCATAGCATGGCACTCACGTCCATCATCATAATGCACTGATCTGTTTCCTTCTTAGCGAGCTCTACTTTCTCTGCCTCCAACCTCAGTCTTTCATCCTCTTGACCGATTTTATTTAACTCTTTTTCCTTGTCATTTTTCATCTTCTCGGCCTCCAACCTCAGTCTTTCATCCTCGAGACGAATTTTATTTACCTTTTTTTTCCTTGTCATATTCCATCTTCTCGGCCTTGAAGCGAAAATTTTTTTTCTCCTAAGCACGTGATTCTTCCAAAAGTGTATACTTCAGCTTGTTGAGCACCACAATCTCCTTTACTGGCATGCCTTTAGCCTTGCATTTTCCTTTCTCAGCTTTCCTTCCCATTGGTCAGTCCAATTCGATCACGTCGTATCCATCTCGAGATCAAAAACTGAATCTACCATCTCAGCGCTCAAACATCGAGTCGAGGTCGGAGACGGGGGCATCGTCTTCCTTCACTTTGGATCCTCATTTTGTTGAACATCAAATCCATTTAGGTTGGTCCTTCCACAGGTGTCAACAATGCTCGAATTAGAAAGAGCATTTATCTAACGATTGGTACATAACATTGGCCTTGTCATACTTGCATGTAAACAAAAAACTTTATGTTAAACCAATATACAAAAAAATTAATTATTCGTAAAACAAATAAGAGTATGAATAATCTATCTTGTTTTGCTCTGTCATGCCACTTTGATTCAATCCTTCAATCTGGGCTAGTTTAGCACAAAATTTATTTGTCACATTTTGAATAACTAACCACCGATATATTAAAGACTTTATGGTCCGATCATTTGTGGTTTCTTTAAATTGCTGTAAGTAACCGATATATTAAAAACTTTATGGTTTGGTCATTTGTGGTTTCTTTAAATTGTTGTAAGTATTAAAAAAAAATTTCTCAAAGTTGGGAGTGTTTTTAGTCTGTTCCCTGGACGACATCAAGGCTACAATTAAGCCATGCAGAGACAAGTAACTTGTCTTCTTCAGGGTTGAAGTCCGCACCCATGACTGATTTCCTAACGCTGATAGGATCATTATGAGGTAGGGGTGAAGAGTCATCAATAGTCGTAAGAGAGTTTTCACTTTACCCATCTTAAGTGGGGTCTAGTTGAGGATATTGACTTAGGAGGTTGGTGAAGTATATATGTCCAGGGTCTTGTAAATCCATCTCTAAAAATGCATTAAAATGTTAGACATATAACTATAAAGTTTAGAGTTTTTCCATTGCCGACTCAAGAACCGAATGGTAACATTTACGAAATTTGGCCACCTTTTCATGGCTTCAACAATCAGTTGTCACTACTTCTTGGTTGTCCGGGTTATCTAGCCATTTAGGAAACGACCATAAATTTTTTGTATCTCCACCAGACTTTGTCATCATCATAGTTGATAGGGTTTAATTTACACATTACTTCTCTATCATAGCATAACACAACAAAAATCATAATAATGCTAAATAAGTGCATTCCCATCCAGTGCATTTATATCGAATGCATAAATAAATAAGGCTCATAATGATGATAATATTGACAGCATGCGTAAGCAATGAGCTATTACATCGAATGGCTGCAAACCCCACCTGAACCCTGATTGCCTTTTGTGGAAAGTACCACAAATTGCAATATGGCCATCCAGGTGAGGATTACCCCACCATATCGATGGGGCCCCATTAACACTTGTGAATTGACCCACACTATAAACCATCATCACAACCTAATGACACCCCTCTCCCCTGAGAGCTATGAAACACTGCAAAGGCCCCAATAACACAGAACAAATTACCCATGAAAAGAGCAATGAAAGTGAATTGGTTTAAGGAATTGACTATGCAGTTTTTGGATATCAAAAAAGCAATTCGGATATTCAATAAATTCACCCAACATAGCCAAAAACATACAGATAAAGCTCGGCAGAATGGATAACCACAAACAATAATTCGCCTATTCCATAATCACAAACTCCACCAAATTCTCCTTAAAACTAAAAACACAACACACCAAATTGTCAAAAAACCACAATCGCAAGCCTCAATTCATGGATCGATTAAGAAAAACGGTTGGACAACAATGAAATAAATAAATTTTGACAGAAAAATTCGGATAATTTTAATCACTTTCTTGGCAGCCAAACAGTCAACATAACCAAAAACTCAACACATCAAATCCTCAAAAAGTCACAATCGCAAGTCTCAATTCATGGATCGATCAATAAAAACGGTTGGACAGCAATGACAGAAACAAATACAAAAAAAAAAATCCGTGTAAAAGCATCATCACTTTCTCAGCAACCAAACAGTCATTACAGCAAAAAACATACACATCTAAAAACCCAATGCACCAAATCCTCAAAAAGCCACAATCGCAAGCCTCAATGAATGGATCGATCAAGAAAAATGGTTGGACAACAATGAGAGAAACAAACTGAAAGCTTCAAAAAAATTCTAAAGTTGGTAAAAGCATCTCAACTTTCTCAACAGCCAAACAATGAAGTGATTGTCGATGCAGAGAGAGAGAGTTATAGGCAAACTTTATCATTCTACCTTGATCATGGTGTAGGGAGGAAGAAAAATGGGAAGAGAGAAACAGAGAATGAGAGAGATAGGAAAAGAAAAATAAAAGAAAATGAGGGAAGAGAGAAACATACATAAGCGAAGAAACCAAATTTCACTAGCTGATGGAGAGATTTGTCGATCGTTGGTGCTGCGTTGCGAGGGAGGGGCCAATCGAGAGAGAAGAAGACACGGGACAAAGGGGAAATCGAATGGGGTTTGGGACAATGAGATGTGCAGTCGTTCTCCTAATATGGAGAATTCCTGTACAAACCCTAAACCTTAACCATAAAATGGGGATTGGGATGGGAAGGGATTTTTGTTCAAAATCCTAAAATTTTTCCTAAATTATAGGGATAAAGGAGATATGCAGACCCGAATGGGAATGCTCCTAGTAGTAAACTAGCTACTCTTTAGCCAAAATTTGTTAAATTT
This sequence comes from Pterocarya stenoptera, assembly GCA_003123785.1. Classification (NCBI taxonomy): domain Eukaryota; kingdom Viridiplantae; phylum Streptophyta; class Magnoliopsida; order Fagales; family Juglandaceae; genus Pterocarya; species Pterocarya stenoptera. Next base: position 52,879 of record QEOT01123646.1, read on the forward strand.
ACTTTTTTTCACTTTAGCTAGTCATTTTTCACAAACATTAAATAACAAACTCTCTAAGAAGAGGTTTGGATAGGGAGTTAAGATGAAAGTTGAATATTGAATAAAATATTATTAGAATATTATTTTTTAATATTATTATTGTTTTGGAATATAAAAAAGTTGAATTGTTTATCATATTTTGTGTGAGAATTTAAAAAAATTGTAATAATTAAATAAGGTAAGTTGAGATTAACTCTCAACCCAACTGGAGCAATCTATCTTCATTTCATTAAAATATTCATATCTAATATTTCATTTCTACATTTTTATTCTCATGGTAATTCTCTATTTATTCTATAATTTATTCTCTATGAAAATTATCAAGATTTAGACTTTTCAAAATAGCACATTCTCTTTATCTGACTATTAAGATGAATAAATGAGAGGGAAAAATAAAATCAGGAAACTCCAACGAAAATTAGAGCTACTAAGAGAGAAAAAGTCGAAATTTCTATTTTCTTGTTTAAGCTCCGGAATAGATGAAGCCGTGAGAAATATAAAATAAAAAAAGAATAAATCTTAGTATTGGCTTCTATTCCGGATCAGCTGAAACACACCTTACGTGTCCCAAGCAAAATTATCAAAAAAACCCCTGAACAAAACTCATTTCCTCTCATTTCACGTTTCTTCTTCTCTCTATAGCCTGTGTCGCCCTCCCCCCCCCCCCCCCNTGTGGACATCACTGAATTTCAGAGAGTAATAGGCAGTCTTCAATACTTGTCTCTAACTCATCTGGATATCTCTTATGTAGTTTATGCACAAACCGACCATCACTCATTAGACAGCTACCAAGAGGCTCCTCAGATATTTGAAGAGGCAATATTTCATGGGATTCAACTAAAAAAAACAGTTGTTCTATGCTTAACCACTTACAGTGATGCTACTAGGCAGGCAACAAAGATGATCGGACTTCAACTTCAGCATATATCACTTTTCTTGGATCCAATCCAATTTCATGGAGTTCTAAAAAATAAAAAGTTGTTACACGTTCCTCAACGGAAGCAGAGTATTGTGCCCTTGCAAATGCCGCTTCAGAAACCATGTGGTTGTTAGCTCTCTTCCAAGAAATTGAATTTCCACTCAAGGAAACACCTATGCTTCTTTGTGATAATCTTGGTGCAACATACTTGAGTTACAATCCAGTACAACATTCAATAATGAAACACATTCAGATAGACTTACACTTTGTGCGTGATTTGGTTAAAAAAGGCACACGTAAAGTCTGTCATGTTCACACTGAAGACCAACTTGCAGATCTCTTGACAAAACCACTTTCCAAGCAGCGCATAGAATATATAAGGATCAAGATTGGTCTTGCTGATGGCAACCAAATCTTGCGGGGGCTTATTAAGGAGAATGATAACGCTCCAAAACAGAACATAAAATCCAAATCATAACACTATGAATCAGCCCAGTCAATACCGAGATTCCTGCCTTTTGTAATTGCCAAAGGGAATTTAAATTCATGCGGTTTTTATTGTAATTATCTTTTTGTAACAGCTATATATTTTTCAAATCACTGATTTTGTATTCTTTCATAAAATAGGACTCTTGAGTATTGTATATATATATTACTCTGATTCAATCAATAAAACTTGAAGGATGATTTCCATTAATTGACAGTGTGCATTTCTCTTATAACCGGACGTCGCATTCTCTCCCCCACCTGTATCCCCATAGGCCAAATGAGAGGCATGGCTGAGCAGTGAGCATGGAGGGCTGATGGAGGTGCAGTGGAGCTGCTGGTGGCTGAGGGAGGCTCGAGGTGGTGGCTGGAGCCATGGGTGGCGGCATACGGTTCGGTGGCACTGCAGAACCATTATGGGTGAAACCCATTTCGGGAAAGAGAGGGAGAGGGCTGTCATGCTCGATGGGGCTAGGGGGAGGTCAAAGGACTTGGTGGTGCTCGACGGTGGCGGTAGCAGCGGCATACCATTAGGAGAACCCATTTTGGGTTTTGCGTGGGGGCTTCCGTCGAGCATGGGGCACTGCAGGTAGGTTGTCGGCGCGAGGGGAAGCCAATGGTGGTGGGCAACTGCACTGCAGGTGGTGCACGGCATAGCTGGGTGAGGCAATGAGCTGAAAGAGTGAATTGAGTGGGGGAGAAGGAAACTGGTTGGGAGGGGAAAACATGATTTAAAAAAATGGACACGTTAGGTGTGCTACGGATCAGTCGTGAACAGTGGCTGATCCATAGCAAATCTCAAAAAAAAAAAAAAAAATCTGATGCAAACGTTTATGTTAGGGATTCACTAAAAATAAACTAATGAAAGAAAAGTGAATGTGATATGAACTCCGAGGAATGGAATCCCTTGAACACATAATCAAATTGAAAACTCACCCAAGAAAATCAAAATTAGGTCAAATGGATAAATAATCTAGACCCAATGAAAATTTGTTTCAAGAACCTAAATTATATTAAAATCTAGACCCGTTGAATAACCCATCTCAAGAATCCATATTACAAGGAGGAACGTCACAAAAGTTGTGATTTACCTTTGATAAGTTCAAAAGTTTAATTAAGAATAAGAGGAGTAAAACTCAACTCACAATGAATAAATTCATCAAATTTCATAAATTGATTAAAATGAGGCTACAAAGAGTATTTAAAGCAAAACCTAATTGAAACCTTAACTCAAAATAAACCCTTACTTCCAAAAAGACCCTCGAATGAACAGTACGCGTGAACAGTACCGACTACAATAATCGCTACAGTACCTTTATTCAAAAACCCTAGTTCTTAAAATTGTAACTTTCCAAATAAGCCCTTAGCCAAAATACAAGGCTTTCCCAAAATTATAGTTCAAAAGAAATCATATATGTGTGGGTTAAATTTCCTCAAGTCCACTTATTCTAAACTAATAAAATAAATACTTTAAAAAATTAAAAATCATCAATAACAATAGGTCCAAATAGCATAACTCATGTTTTCCACTGCTTGTATTAAATGAATTAAAATTGGATCTTCTTCATTCAACTCCATCTTGAATGTTAGGCTCTTTTTAGACTCATATCAAGTGGATTGTACAAATCCTTACATCGTCTCCTTCATTTTCTTGGCTCTTGAGCTTGTAATTGACCCATCTGACTTACAAACGATTTTTAAGACTGGACCCACCTTGATTCCCATCAGAATGGTAAGCTAATTTCACTAGCTAGATTTGACTAGTCGAAATAACAAAGAGTAAATAAAACACTTATTTTATTTTATTTGTTGGGTCTTCCATCTTTCCTTGTAATCTACATATTTATTTTGAATACAAGTTTGATTAAAAAGAATCTACAATTATTCAACAATCCCAACCATAGCACTAACTAATTAAATTAACGGAAGATGATCGTTAATGTTGCAAATAATTTTTGTCATATTAGTGTTGTTACGATGGTAATTACTGACTTATTTTTTGAAATTAAAAAAAAAAAAAAATTGTGGTAAGGGGTACTATTGTCTTCCAAGAAGTTTAGTTAGGGTAATACCGTCATTACGAGGACGAGCACAAATCAAAACCTCTCAAAAGCGCGGCCTTTTTTTTCTGACAATATTCTCTGTACGAAGCAGTCAGTCTACTGTTGTGTGTTTTCGTGCTCTCAATCTCATCCTATTTTCCAGAAAAATCCAACGCATTGCTTCTTAATTAATCGGTTTACACTTCCGATAAAGCTAAAAACAATAAATGGTTCCAGTAGTACACTCTCCTCCATTACACTCGAATCGGAAATCACAGCAATTTAATGCTCACGAATCACGCCCCATAAACATTTACTGAACAGCATTTTTTTCCACTTCTTTTCTCTTTCACTCTCTAGCTCTGCTTCTGGGATTTCCTGGGTGTCTATGGTCTCACGTTTCTCACACATTTCTTGATGTTATCAGATTTTATGTGTGTGTGTTTTTTTTTTAATTTACTATGGGGGAGAAGTCATTAGTGTTTTTGCTGTTTCGAGCTCGCTACAGTTAATGGGTTTTCATCAGATCTCGCTTCTTCGCGAAAAGAATGTGATTTGAAGCTGATCTCAGCTTCAATATTAGTGTTTTGTTGTTTTAGTACTGCATCGCTGTGTTTATTTTGAGGAGATGGATCTCCATTTCGATGGGTTAACGCTTGCCAGATTCTGGCGTCAAATGGTTTCAGTACACGCAACAGATTTTCGACCAAGGTCTTCGGGTGGTTCTGTTAGATTTTGATTGTACCATCTCACATTGGGTCTATGAATCGTTCGGGATAGAAGGAGGTTTTTTTTTTATTCCTGGGAAAATTATTCTGTCTACAGAGTTACTTACTAGTGTGCTTTTTGGGATTCTGATTTGTGATTTTTAGAGGAAACAATCTAGTCGATACTCTTGGCACCAGAAAAGCTTATCAGCAAAGCATCGATAGCGGAACATGAATTTCTTTAAAGTCAAAAAATTCAGCAAGGTCCACAGACCAGGCACGGAAAAAGATTTAGAGGATAAGCCGGTGCCCCAGCCCGAGGAACCAGAGATTGAGAATGGTGGTAATGATTTGAGTAAGTCTGCTACTGCTGATCCTGTTGCTGAAGCTGAGGATGATGATGATGATTTTATTACGAATGAGGTGAAGAGGAGGTTGAAAGAACTGAGAAGAAACAGCTTCATGGTGTTGATTCCTGAAGAAGAGTCATGTGCTGAAGAGGAAGAGGAAGATGAGGAGGAAGAGGAGGGCGAGACAAGCTCTAGTGACTGGAGGGACGTGGAAGCTGAAGCTCGGCTGTGGTGGGGAGGCTTTGATGCTGTGTATGACAAGTACTGTGAGCGAATGCTTTTCTTTGATCGGATGAGCGCGCGGCAGCTTGATGAAGTTGGTAAAGGTAGTTGCTTTAACACATTCTGTGTATTTTAGTATGGCTAACTCTTTTACTGTTGGACAACCAAACAAGCATGTCAATCTGGTGTTTGCTTGTTATGCCCCGGTTGCCTCTGTATATCTTGTGCTTACCTCTATGATATTAATGTTTATAAATTTTTCTTTCTTTTTTCTTTTTTCATCAACGATTTCCATTCTCTTTAATGGGCTTCCATAATGGTTGTTGCGAAATGACATTCTTTAAATCCTCTCCACAATAAAGGTTGTCTAACGGGCTCTCAAGCCCCTGCAACTCCATCCCCGAGATCTGCATCTAAGAAGCTTACATCCCCTCTTCGCTGTCTTTCTTTAAAGAAGATTGAAGAACCTGATGACGAAACCGAGCACCTTCAGCAGCCATGTCATGATCCATACCAAGATATTGAAACGGCTTATGTAGCTCAAATCTGCTTGACTTGGGAAGCACTACACTGTCAATACGCTCAGTTGATTCAGAAAATCACTTGCCTACCTGATAATCCGACCTGCTATAATTATAGTGCTCAGCAGTTTCAACAATTCCAGGTTCTGTTACAAAGGTTTATTGAGAATGAGCCCTTTGAGGAGGGTCTGAGGGCTGAAATTTATGCTCGATCAAGGAATCTGTTGCCAAAACTGCTCCAGGTTTCTAATATAAAAGGTGAAATTCTTGTGCATTAATTCACTTAACTTGGACAATATTGATTGGAGAATATGAAAAATCTTTCACGTTTCACCATATGTGATGTACTTAGATCATGTGTACCTTAGTAAGTCAGTATATTTTACTTTATGGAAAATGGACTGCCTATTAAGGTTTCTTTCTTTGCTTGTGAAATTTTGCTTCATTTTATCTGTTCCAGGATTGGATAAAAGACAAACGGAGGAAGAATCAACAGATCTGACTGTCCTTGCCCCTGATCTCATAAGAATCATTGAGAGCTCAATCCTTACTTTCCACTCGTTCGTGAAGATGGAAAAGAAAAAATCAAGTGGCGCTCGTCACCTAAATGGAAATCAGAACCAGATTGCAACCCCTCTTCAACAGGTTCAATCATCACTGGAGAAGGTAAAGTTTCTGGCTCATTAAACCTTCCCATTTATATCTGGATTATTAACTTGTCTGCTCTCTGTTTGGGATCCACAAATAAATTATCACCCTTTGTTCCATCCACAGGTTTTTGTTTGTGGCTCGCTTTAGACTCTTGTCAATTTACATGCAACAGCCACCATGTACCGACAACTGAAATAAAATTTACAAACACTGCAGTGCACGTGTTTATATTAATGTTTAATATCCAAAAATTCTCCCTGCAGTGCTTTGAATATTCTTTTGGATAATGTTGCAGTTTGGTTTTGATCAACTTGATGCAGCAATTGATGTAAAATTTGCCTGGAGAAATATATGACACGATCAAACTATCTAATTTTTCTTTTGAATGGAGGAGGAATCTCCCCTTTTTACACTACTATTTTATGTATGGAAATGACAGTAAGATCTGATGATTCTTCTTTCTCTATTACATTGAACACGAAACAAATAAGATGAAGCAAACTACTTAAACTGGAGCAGTTTAGGCAACAGATTCCTTGATCAAGCATCCGAATGTTTCTAGCCAGATAAAGCTGAATATGAAATTATCATATATTTTACAATCTTAAGTTTAATATAGTCCAACTTATGCAGTTAGTTTGGAGACTACACAAATAAGTTTTATCTGAGAATCCTGTTGCTGTTGTCTACCTTGGGTTCTTACTCCCAAGTATTGCTGTATACCATAACTGCGGTTTGATGGTACTATGCACTGGCTGATGATTAATGAATGTAATGTGGATGCCAGGTCTAGTGTTTGTTAGGTTTAATGCGTACAACACAACCTTGTTTGTCATGTTGCATGCAGTGTTTAGTAACTACTCTGTTGCTTGCAATAATGCCAGGCATCCTTGTGGGAAGGGTTTTCTACCTGAAAAAGATAGATTGAAGTTATTACCGATACGAAATGATAGAAGAAGTAGTGTCAACCAAATACCCATGAATTCCTCTTTGAACCAGCTATGCTTTAGTTATAGACTCCATTAGAATTGTTTATTTTTTATTTGGAGTTGAAAGATGTGCAGGGCTTTTGAGGAATTGCTGGGTTGGGTTGGAAGAAAATTTTCAACCCTAGCTTATGGGACAGTTAAGGATTTAACATAGTATAAGAACAGTGGCACTGAGCTCAAACTTGACCCTACTGTTTAACCCCCATTTCCTATATTATTATATTATCTAATCGGGTGCCATTTTTAACCCCCATTTCTATATTATTATATTTCTCCGATTGTCCCATTGGACTGCAGAAGGGGATAAAACTGAAGGAACTGCGCAAAAGAAGGAAAGGCTGGAAGAAGAAATCCTGGCCCCAAACAGATGAAGATGTTCAGCTATTTTTCAGCCTAATTGATGTGAAAATCTTATCCAGAGTTCTCAGAATGGTGAGGATCACCAAGGAGCAGTTGTTGTGGTGTGAAGAAAAGTTGAAAAAACTAGATTTATCAGATGGCAAGCTGCGAAGAGATTCCTCTCCCATCTTTTTCCCTTGTCAATAACAGATGTTGGGACGGATGAAGGAAGCATTCCAGCATCCCCCTCTCTTTTCAGTCTTTTTGCGTTGTTGATGCTGCTAGTAATGGATGTCCTTGTACTAGGAATGCCAATATGCCACATATAGTTTGAGCCTAATGGCAAGAATTCCTTGTTCTCATCCACAAGGATTAAGAATTGCAAAATGGCTCTCTGCTGTATGTTATTTTGTTACCCATATTGGTGTTGCAGATTAATTGTTATGAATACTTATTTTAGTATCCTAATGTATAAGATTTTCATTTCCTTTTTTTCTTTTTCTTTTTTTGAAGTTGTTCCTTCTGTATCATAATTCATAATAGACTTAATTCTCCGAATGTCACATATTTTCAAGAAAATGTGATACGGGCGGATAAAAAGATGATTTTTCTGTTTTCTCAGGCTTAAAATCTCTTGGGGGAAGGTTGTTAAATTTTGAAGCAGGAAAATCTTAATTATATATAAAAAGAGTCATTTAATTTTATAATATTTCACGACTGTTTCCATCACTACATTGCTTTCCCAAAATTTTGTAGGTTTTAATTGTTTCCACAATCATTCTCATTTTATCTAATCTAATCATTACATTTTTTTTTAAATTTTTACATAAAATAAAATAAATAATTTAATTTTTTTAAAATTTTAATATAAAAATAATATTAAAAAAATATTTTAATAATATTTTATTTAATTTTCAACCTTTATTTTAATCCATCATCTCATATGGAAATTCTCCTTTAATATCACCCAAAAACAATTTTACATTTAAAGGAAAAAGGTTGAAAACATAGGTTGATAAAATATGGTTGTGGTTAACTATGATGATTTATATTTTTCTAATCAGTTAAAACCTTAAAATCTTCAGTTGGTTGCTTTGATTGTATTTTTAATATTTACGAGCAACTATCAGCAAAATATTAACATTATTAGAGCTCACTCTTCATTTTGAATTCATCATTCTAATTACACCAATTAATATAACACAAATTAAATTGCACCGGTTGATGTAGTACAATTTAAGTTGCTTTTTTTTTTTAGGAAAAACACTTCTCGCAAGCGGCATGCAAATGGATGATGTGGAATAAAACAAAACGAATCATTTTGTTTAGTTCAAAACACTTAAACCCGAAATTCAGCCCTTTCTTTTCTCTTTTTCATTCAGTCCTTGTCGTTTCATTTCGTCTCAACCCTTCGAACTCTCCCTCTCTTAAAAAACCAAGACTAGAGATAAACCTCTTGATTTTACGGATTTGAGGGATGGACACTCGTTTTTGTTCAGCGCCTGAAGATCATGAATGTGTTGGTGTCACCGCTGTTGCCATAACTGTTTGTGTTATCCTCCTCTACCAAAATTTTAAGCCTGGGTTATGTGGTCTTTGAGTGCTCTGTTTTTAGTGTGAAGAACAGGGGATGGTCAGCTTCTTTTATATCGCTGGTTTTCGTTTAGTCGTGAGTTGTGAAGGGGGAGGGTGGTGGTTGGTGCCATGTGGGTTTGTGGGTCTGGTTTCCGTGGTAGTTCACAACAAAGGGAGGAGCAGCTTGGAGGAAGAGGCTCACGATGGAGGAGGTTGTGTGCTCTTGGCTTACGGGTATGGTGGTTCCGTCGAGATAAGTGGTCTGGTGGATGGGTTGAGCGTTCGGTGGGTTCGACAATGGTGGTTCTTGGTGCACTGCCGTGAGTGTGCTGTGCGGTGTCCTTGTGGTTGAGCTATGATGAGAGTGGGTTGTGAAGGCTAAGAGCGTTATGCATGAGTGAGGTCCAGCTTTATTTTCGTAATCATGTATATCTAGTTCCTCTAGAGTTGGAGGCAGCTGGCCTTTAGCTACTAGTGAAACTAGTTTTGGACAACCATCAACCCATAGAAAATCAAGACGTGGGAGATGCAAAAATGATCCCACCGCAGTTGACCAAAAAGACGAAAACGAGCTCGAGAAGACCACTGAAGATGAAGAGCCATTCCCAAGTGAGGTGAACTCAGGGTCCAAATGAGACGAAGACCACTGCAATTTGCCTGTCTTTCTTTTTATTTTCGTTTTCCGTGTGTTTTTGTTTTATATTAAAGCCGTTTGCACGCCGCTTACATATGGCGACTGTTTGTAGCAGTTTTCTTTTTTTTAGAGCGGTTTGGTGCACCAAACCGATTACCAACACTCATATAGCTTTTTTTTTTTTTTAAAGAACAATAAAAGAATTTTTTTTGGGAGAGAATAAGAAGGTTTTGTCTCATGAAAACTATTTCCGTCTTCAATTTATACCGTTTCATTAAACATATGCCTTACATTCAGTATTAGTGCACGATTTAATACAGGAACTCCTTTGTAAGAAGACTTTTCCTTTTTTATATTTTGACTATCTAAATAAAGAATTATGTGTAGTTCTCAAAGAAAGAGTAATGCTATATATAGTTTTCCTTACATTCAGTATTGGTGCACGATTTAATACAGGAACTCCTTTGTAAGAAGACTTTTCCTTTTTTATATTTTGACTATCTAAATAAAGAATTATGTGTAGTTCTCAAAGAAAGAGTAATGCTATATATAGTTTTAGAGTATAAAGTCTCTGTATACTCCCTTTAAAAAAAGTTGGGCTACTATTAAAAAAATAATTTTTTTATATAAGTCTTAGATTTACTTGCTTTTTTTAAAAGAAGTATGCGATAACTGCACACAACAAGACTACAAATATTATTTTTCATAAAAAAATAAAAATAAAAATAAAAAAGTATTACAGCTATAGAGAGATTTAATAAAAATAAATTTATAAATTGATGTAATTTTATGTGATATAATAGATCTATTATATAATAAAAATAAATTTATAATTTAACGTTAGATTAACGTCCGTATGTTAGTTTATTAATTTTTTTTATGGCTAAGATATTTCTCAAAAAAAAGAAAAGAAAAACATAATTCATATATATCTCGTTGGCCGATCATGCTAATACAGCCTTCACTATTTTCTTTCAAGAAAGTTCATACAAACTTTTCAACAAATCCGTTGAGAACGCAATTTTGTCTTGAATGAAAAAGACACTATGTTCTTTTGAGAACGTTCATGTAACCTTTTCAACAAATGTGGGTGACAAAACTCAACGTAATGTTGTGTTGAACGAAGAATACTTCGGTAAAAACAAGAAAACGAGGGAGAGAGAGAGAGAGAGAGATAGAGAGAGGGCGGAATAGCAGATGAAGAAAGGCATAGAGGAAGATAAAGAATTATGAAGATGATGGAAGTGGAATTGTAGGTGGGTCTGATCTGATAGGGGTGAGATGGATAGCACTACTGATAGCAAGAACAACAATAACAAGAGCAAAGAGAGCAGACAAAGGAGGAAGAGCCAAGTTGGAATGCCATTGATTCTGCTTATAACTGGTACCTTGGTGTACTACCACTGCGCCTATCGGAAAGCCAGCTTTCTCTCCTTAGTCTCCGACGTCCTCATCGTCCTCCTCTGCTCCCTCGCCATCCTTGGCCTCCTCTTCCGCCAGATTAACATCTCGTAATTGCTATTTTTCATCTCTCTCTGTTCATTTAAAGAATTTTCGAGATGTTGACACTGCAAGTCATTGGTTGTTCTAGGTTGACGTGATTGAATCGTTACCGAAAATTAGGGTTTTCACTCTGAGGGTTTTTGTTTAGGGTTTTCGTACTAGAATGGTTGAGAAATTAGGGTTTTCAATTTCTGCTATTTTGCTTGGCTTTCCTTTTTACCTTATTTATTTATTTATTTCCATAACTTACCCAATGAACAATTTTGCTCGCCTCATCGAGTAAATTGGACATTTGTAATTCAACTCTTTTTCTCTGTACTCAATTTTTCTTATTTTCCCTGGTTGGGTAATTTCTCTCCCATATGGTGCTGGTAACTACCTGTTTGATTTTAGGGTTTTCTTGGGCTGTATTGAATACACGGAAATAAAGACTTTTCTGTTATCTTGGATTCATTCATACACTTGAATAATTATTTGTGGGTTTGCTCATAAGAGGAGAAAAAGAAGAAGAAGAAGAAGAAGAAGAAGAAGAAAGAAAGATATTAATGGAAGAATGGTGTCTAAGATGTAATAAAATGCCAGAGTCTAGGATTTGCCCTCAATGTTCCTTCGTAAGTAGGTGTTTCCATGTTTACAGAATCTAACTTTATCGTAAAACGTTGTTTTATAGCGTACCCGTGGATCCACTTGAGTGGCAGATTTCTCAGGACACTGCTAATAGCATTGCCGCGCGTTTAGCTAATACCATAGGAGCTGCCGAGTCTGTTTTGAGGGTTGCTGCAACGGGGCATGACAAAAGGCTATTTTTCAAGGTAACACTTTTCGAGTTTAATTTAGTGCATTAAGAACCTGATGGTCACCATTTACCTAGTAACAAAAGGAAGCTAGACATCGCTTTTTGGTGCCTGAGGGCTTTCCTTTTTTAAAATGCAACGTTAAATTCCCATCTTATAGAAATTTATTCCATAGCCAGAATATATCATCCCTGTCAGATAGGAAAGCAATGGTGAGGAGGTTCACTTCATAATTAATATTATGGTTATATACATTGGAGCCAGAACTTAGTTCCTTTTTTTATGTTATGGTTGTTGCCTACAAGTTACCGGAGAAGTAATGCATGATGTAAATCTATCCAGGTGGTAGCCTTTCTTTACATTCTATCAGCTTTGGGACGATTAGTTTCTGGTGTTACAGTTGCCTATGCTGGTATGTTTCCATTTTCACCCGCATATGATGCATTTAGGTCTACATAGTGTTTCTAAGACTAACTACTTGTTTGGACATCTCATGCATGATAGTCAAATCCTGAAATGTAAAGTTACTCGAGTGAATTGTTTTTCTTTGTGAGACAGGGTTGTGCTTGTTTTGTCTGTACCTGTTGGCAGTGAAGTCTCCATCAATCGGCCCATGCATGTCTCAGTTTCCAAGGGGAAGAAATGGCACTACTTCAGAGCAGGAGATCATCTAGCCTATCCTATTTGTAATTCATCATGTATGGCCTCCCCTGTTATCTTTGCTACAACTGTTATGGTGACCTTATTGGGATAATTGTGATTAAAAGATAAAAAGAGCAAGTCGAGTATAAATAAATGCAATTACACGATTCTTTTTGTTTCAATTCTTATTAGCACATATAATATTATATCTGGCTGAGCCGCATGGGCAATTCTAAATGAAAATGTGCAGAAAAAACAGCTGCAGGAAAAGAAATGACCAACCATTCCATTACTCACCAGGTTTTTTGGTCGGAAGTGTCAATAATGGTGTGGATACATGGTGTAGCTTTAGGCCGAAACTATGAACTTCCCTGGGTGTAAGATTGGTCTCGGGACCATGTCGAATCCCTAGGCGGATTTTGGTGAGCTAGTTAGTTGGTACCTTCCACCTTGTAATTTCCAATAAACCCTCCAAACAGTAGTCTCAACTAATTAACAACTTACGAGGAATCTTGGCGGATGCATGTCATAGATGACCTTTTCCAACTAGCAATATGTCTTTCCAAGCTTCATAAAACATCCAGGTGATGCCAGAGGATGGCATGACCTTTAAACAACTAGCACCCCATCCTCTGTAGAGTCCCCTTAGTCCTTCCTCCCGGATGACTTCTGAGAGTGCTGCTGCCATGTGGGGTGGGCACTTGCCCTCTAGAGCTCCCACCATTAGCCTTTTCCTGGCCACCTCCAGTGGAAAACTAATTGTACTTGCAGTAAAACCTGGCAATGTATGTAAGGATTTGAATGGGGTCTTTTTAAGCTTATGTGACAAGAAACCAAGAGAGATCTTTCATAAAGGTTACATGGCATTGTTGAAGCAACATTTCTCACCTGCAAGAGCTCCAACCAGGAGCATCTCTGGACGATTTAAAGACTTCTTATTTTTGGCTTCGCAGTAAGATTTCTTCAATTTATCGTACATAAAATAGTAACAAGTACTGTACGGAAGCATGCCAATCAGTGTAGGAAAGATACCGGCATAAAAGGCACCTATCCCACCATCCTTGTAAATTTTGCTAATTGCAATGCTTAAACTAGGGTATACCTCACGACTGACAGTCATCCGATCCTGTGACATGAAGTTTTAAGGAAAATAATCAGTTTCTTTATTTTTTATTTTTTTTAGGAAAATGAGGACGGCATCTCTATTTATTAATAAAACTCTCACTCAGGTGGGGGAACAACCATAAATACACAAAAAAAAAAGACGCAACCCCACAAAAAAATTAACGTCTAATGTAGGAGATATCCAATCTATCCATACATAAAAGACTCCTAAGTCTCCCCGGACCAACATCCTTCCCAAAAAAATCCGAAGTTCTGCCATTAGCACCATATTTAGCTAAAAAATCTGCTATCATATTAGTCTCTCTAAACACATGTTTAGGTGCAAAAGAAGATCAAAGAGTTACAACAGAATTTTAGATCAAAATCTACTCCATCTATGAGAACAACATAAAAGAAACCCCTGAACAGATTCTAAAACTTGTATTCTCATAGATTGTTCCATGGTGCAAATACCTTTAAAACTTCAAGGGGATGGCACACAAGTGTGCTAACAATTCCAGCAGCTGCACCGGCTACAGCCACCGGAGAAATCCAGGAGAGAACAATATTCAAGCTGGCACGACCGATATGCACCCTCGGGCATTCGGATTGATTCCATTTCTCTTGTGCAGATGTCATTGCTCGTTTTACGCATTCAAATGTCCCAAGCTCAATTGCCTGGGTAGGGATTATACGGAGCATATTGATTGCATTCCCAGCCCACAATCCTTGCCAACCATGCTGCTCAATCACCTCAAGGAAACTACCGGCAATGTGTTTGGATCCAACACCAACCACCATTCTTGTCCTGAATATTCCACATGGTTAATAATTTTTTTTTTATAAAATGTCAAGCCACCACCACCAACCACACAAAAGAAACTTCGACGCAACAAAAGTGAGATTATGCAACATAAAGAACCATATCAATATGCATAAGTAAAAAATATGCAAAGCTAACATTCTTTGCTATTCTTGGCAATGGGAGGTTTGGATAGTGAATTGAGATGAGATAAATTGAGATGAAAGTTGAATAAAATATTGTTAGAATATTATTTTTTAATATTATTATTGTTTTGGAATTTGAAAATTTTGAATTGTTTATTATATTTGCTGTGAAAATTTAAAAAAATTGTAATGATTTGATAATATGAGATGAATTAAAAAGCTTTTTGTATCCAAATCTCTCTTTGAGTACTGGGTAAGCTTCAGAAGTAATAGATACTTACCTTTTCCAACCATTGAAGTAAATTTGTAGATATCCGAGTGTAATTTGTAAAAACATGATAAATCAAAAGGTAATAATGATACCCTTACACCTCATTTACTACTGTTTTATTGTCTAGTTGTTTTTTTTTTTCTTCTACAATTTGAGTCTAGAATAAAAATCTCATAACATGACCTTATTGTATAATCTAAAAGAAAATAAATTCAATCAATCAATATAATCATGTAATTTAACTAAAACTAAATTCAATTTTATAAAAATAACCCTAAATCAAATGTATTGGAAATGTATAAACATGAAAATGATTGGGAAAAGAGAAAAGAAGGATAAAAGATAAAACAAGGCCAACCTGATGGTCTCAAGAGGAGCAAGTACAGCTTTGGTCATGGCTCCTGCTAAAGCCCCACTAACAAACTCACCAACTTCCCTGGTCCGCAAGAAATCCTGATGTTAAAAAAAAAAAAAAAAAGACCATGAACACAGTCAATTATAAATCATAACAGCGAAGGAATTGAAAAGGGAAAAACCAATCTGAAAACTCCGAAAACAAAAGTGGGAGAAGTTTTTTTGTTATCTCTTTGCAGAAAGTCCAATTTAGCAATATATTTACTGAAATATACAACTGATTTCCACCGATGTAGTCGAACCATTCTTTTGTGGGCTTTGGTTCACTTTATCAGCAACCAAGCACAGGGATTTGTAGTGCAGAAACGACACAGAAAACAGGGTTCATGAGTTCATTTCCTCTGTAAGCTTGCCCAACACAGGCGTTTCTTCCTTTGGTCTCAGCTTTTCCAGAATCATTTTCTAGGCGACAAAAGAGAGAAAGAAAGATACCAAAAAAGTACTTAGATTTTATCAAAAAGAATATCTGAAAAGTAGCGTTTCTTTCTGTTCTTTTCTTTTTAAAACTTTCCCATTATTTTTCCGGCAACCAAGCGCAAGTCATGCCAGAAAATAAAGAACTGACACCCACGTTGATGACAAGCCCGAAGTCTGGAACTTGAAATCCAAGCTCGAACTTACTCTTCTTCTCGATTTCAATCTCTTTGGGATGCATCATCATACCGTACAACACGTCTCCTAAAGCCCCGGCGGAGCTCTTCTTCTTCAGCGACTGCGATTCATATGCCATTTTTTTTTCCAAATCAAGTGAGCAAAGAGAGAATAAAATTAATTTTCAGAGATACAATATGGACATTACTAAAGCTAAACACACACATATGCACGTCCACGAGAACAAACATGTAGGTCCATACGAAGAACGGAGAAAGCGACAGAGATTAACGTGCCTCGGAGCGAGACGAGGGCACATTTGGATTTGAGACGTAAGTTTCTTTTTGAGTAATACTAATCTTACCAATCGACCACTATGATTTTTTTATTTTTTTATAATTTTTTTTTATTTATTTAATGATTAAGTAAATAATTTTAAAAAATATTTAAATGTGTTAAAAAAATACATATAAAAAAATAAAAAAAAATAAAAACTTCAAATACATTAAAGGTAACAAATACATTTCGGCTTTGGGGGACATTTTTATCTTCTCTTTGCATTTTCTTTTCATTTTTTTTTAAATGTGAGGAACAATATTCTTTGAAAGTTTCGTGCATAAAAAAAATAATTCTAATCACACTATAAGAGATCTATCTACTTGATCTAATAATGACTTAATGGGGTCGTTTCAAAAAATCAACGTGACTTTATAATTATTTAAAATTGATAAATTACATGACGACATATAAAATATTCATATTCAGAAGTGTTATAGACACAAAATGTTTACATAAGAATAAATTCATAAATTGACGTAATTTTATATGATCTATTAGATCTATTTTATGATAAAAAATAAATTTACAATATAACATATTATGTCAAGCTACATCACTTTTGTGCAATTCTTGTAAATCGGAGGCTACATTCTTGAGGGAAAGGACACTTTTTTCAAATCGTCAAGTCATAAACTATAAAAAGTTTTATATAAAAGTCTTATACCGCACACTTCATTACACAATTTGTTATTTTTGTTATTTTATCTTAATGCTTAAGAATGTCTATGTTTAAATAAAATGATAAAAATGATAAATCATATATTAATTAATGAAAATGTGAGGCTTCTTTGTAATATTTCTTTACCAACTATATCTCTATTCAAACATCACTTTCCAATTAACAAAATAAATAAAAATTTATTTATTTTTTCCAACAATGAAAATATCTACCTCCGGCTCCCTCAGTCAACCAAAGACGAAACTCGAAAAAGTAAAACTATGTTGTAACCAAAAAGAAACGGATGGAAATGAAGAAATAGCACAACAAAAAAATCTGGAATGTTGGGTCTCACTCAGGGGCCAAAACCCACGTGCTTTTTAACCTTTTTCTTTCCCTCTTTTGACTCTAATTTGGAGTATACTTACAAATGGGGATTAGCAGGACCACTGAGAAAAGAAGCTTGCAAACAAAGCATTAACCATGGTTGGGAGCTGAAAGATGGAAAAGAGCCTTCATCTTCATTGTGCGAAGAATAATGTAGCTATCATCCAGAAAGTTCGAGTGCTACCAATCGTATTGAATGGGTTTGGACGTATAATATCATTAATTACAGGTTGTGTGAAATCACTATTTATCTTAAAAGTTAAAGATATAGATTTAATTATTTGTATTATATTATTTACACTTCTTGCATGTGATTTGTTCTGACAGTATGTGAAATCACTATTTATTTTAAAAATTTAAATTAGGAGTGTAAATAAATCAATCTGTTCGATAATCTGCTTGGTACTCGCCTGTTTAAACTTCAATCAAACTCTACTCATGAAAAAAAAAAAAAAAAACTCGACTGTGAAAGTAGATACTCACTCGATTAGTAAATGACACTTTTACTAAACTCGACTCGACTAAGACTTGTTAAGGCCCACTCGTTTATGCACGAATCGACTCGTTAGTTCAACTGGATTAAAGTTCATTCATATAGTGATAAATATATACGTATTAGCTAATAATATAAGCATAACACTTTTATAATTAAATATATAACATGTAGTCTAATTACTTATGGTTATATATTGAATATGCTTCATAACTATATTTTATAATTTGTACAATAATTTACTAATTCCATATACTAGTATGTAGGAACCATATATGAAATAGATATTTGTTATCATATTATGTGTATGTATTAATAATTTATGTAAGTATATAATATATTGTTATTATAGATAAATATCGACTAGATACATATTAATTATTTATAAAATTTTAAAATCTTATAATTTTTTATAGGAAAAATATTATAATTCAATAGAGGTTCTAATTGTTAGTTTTACAAATTCAATATTAGATTTTTTATTTATCTAATTTATTAATTATTAAATCTTATTCAAGAAAAAAAAAATAAACAACTTGTTGAACCCAAGGTTTCAAGTTTCGTATAATTGCATATCTACATATGAATTTTGATTATAGCAAATGAATTCAAGTATAAAAGAATCTCAAGTTCAAGTTGTTTATACAATAGAACTAAGTACATCAACGAATCAAGCATGAGCAAGAAATGGCACAAGTTTACAAATAAATCTATTAGAGGACTTTTGTACATCTTTTGATAAAATTCAAAATTGGATGAGAACTCAAAATTAATATTTTCTCATAAAGTATCAAATTGTATTTTTCACATGTGTATGAATTTTTGAAAATGAAATTTGAATTTTTGAAAGATGATTGATTGTCATCTTTCACATGTGTAAATTTTATTTGAAACTTTTCAAAAGTAATTGATACTCTTTTTGTCATATGCGAAAAGTTAAAGATTATATAAGACATGTTTGTTAATTATATATATTTTTATTTATCTATTTCATGTAATTATATTTATTGAACCGTTCAGATTGCTAGAAATTTTATTATTGTTTTTATTTGGAGACTTCACTCTACAAGCAATTCGGCTTGGGCTAGTGGCCCAAGTCTCCGCTCCAAAGCCCAAACCTCAATGAAAAATAAATCAATAACTGCAACAAGTTCTCGAGACTCTCACAAACAAAAAGCTGAACAATGGGAAGGAAGCCCATAAAGAATAAAGAAGTTGGGTGGTAAACAATAATAATACTATATGCAGTGTCAGACTGGATTTCATTTATCAATATGCTAACAAAATCATGATCGATCAGCCCTATAATTTGTTTGGTAAAGCTGCTGCAGCCTGCAGGAAGGAGGCCGATCCATCCATCCAGTGCCCCCATTCAATTCACTTTGCTTTGGTTTCTGTTCCCTTTCCTCAGTCCCTGCCATGGCTTTGGTCTGTGCATTATCGAGCTGCACCCTTCACTCTGCCATGCCCATCTTCTTTCATTCTCTACATTTGAGAAATTTTACTATTTTTTTTCAACTTTTTTTATTGTGAGTAACGGTAACTAGATACAGTATTAGATGTACAAGCCTTGCGTGTGCATTATCTTTTAAAAAATAGTAGAATATGTTATTAAAATATAAATTTTGCTAGTGATTTTATAAAACATCATATCATATACATACACTTAAAGGTTGAGTCCATTAAGTCTATGTGATATATATTTTTTAAACATTTTTGTCCTCTTTCTTTTCTGTTATTGTTTTGTATAGAATCTTGTCTCTATAATGTATGTGACTTTACAGTAATTTCGGATTGCTTTCTCCTGAATTGAATATGCCTCCTAGCAGCTTTTGACCCATTAGGGATTGTTTAATATGCATGGATGCATGCACCTTCTGGAGACACCGGGAGCCATTGTAAATTTGTAATCATGAGGTAGGTTTGTTTTTCTTATTTTAATGAATAAGGAGAACAAAATATGTGCTCTGAATGATGTTTTTTATTTTTTATTTTTTTTATGTATTTTTCTAATCATTATAAAAATTTTTAAAAAAAATAAAAAATTCACAATATCATTAAAAAATACTTTCTTAATTACTAAATAAAATAAAAGGAATTCGGGACACAGCTTCCAAACCCAAATTCGAGACCCAAAATATTTCTCAAAGATTATATGTACAAGATGAAAACTCTTTGTACAGTCAAAATTAAACAACCTTTGAAATGAATACTACTGAAAAACTTCCTTTATTTTCTTTGTTTGTTTCTCGTCACTTTTGCTGGAAAATAAAAATGATTTCAAATTAATAACTCTCACGTAAGCTTTATAAAAAGGTGGACCCCATATTAAAAAAATATAAATAAAAAAAAATTCTCTTTTTTAATGGAACTTACATTTTTATAAATGATTTATGCGAAATTTATTTATTTAAAACTTGTAAATAACATTACTAAAAAACATATATAAAAAAAAAATACCACTGGAAAACTAGTTTTTGCAGTTGATACATGGCTGCTGCTTGCTTACCTTCACATTTTGAACCATCAACTATCATAAACACTGCATTACGAACTTTTTTTTTTTTTTTAATGTTAATTGATGTGACATGCTTCTATTTCAATTATCTATTGTATATCGTTTTATAAATAAAAACCTATGCTTTGAATAACGTCGGTTAAAGAAGAATTCACGTGAGTGGTGCAAATGGAGCAGAGCAACGTCCCTTTAAGAAACCCATTAATTTCTAGAAAATGATTAATTATTAATAGGATTCCATAGTCTGCAAATGAAGCAAACTTCATGTGCTAAGCAATCTACTGATCATAAGATCTTGGGAATCACTTGTACCAATGCATGATATATAGAGGCCTCGTATATTTATATAAAAAAAAATTTTCATCAGTTACTATTAATTACTGTACACTTCACATCTTATAAAAAAGAGTCTAACATCCTATGAAAAATATCCACACACCTATGCATATGTCTGTATATATATAATTTTCCTTTTCCATTAAATATGAATATATAGTTTGAATTATAATTAATTTTAATTTCTCTTTTTTCCGAGAATTTCCTCTCTTCTTCCTCTCCACCCCGAAGAGGTTGAAGGGTCAATGCAGTCATGTTTTCATTTATTTGAACCTATTGAACATCCAAGTATATAAAACCATAAATAATTTCCATAAATAATCATTAATTAATTCAATCTTAGTCCATGCATTGAATGAAAAGGATGATGTCCATGCATATTCACATGACCCAGTACTAAGATGTCAACTTGTGTGCTACTTGCGTATATATATTTTTCTCTCTTTCTTTATAGAAAGATATTGGCGTTTCACATGGAATTTCTTGAGTGCCATGAGCCATCTTCCACGACCTTCTAAGCACCCCCGAATTCAATAAATAAAGACAACCCAATTGACTAAATAGCATTAATTATTAGGCATCAAGATTTATATACAGACATCAAGACAGATCAGAGATCTATATTATATCTATATTATAATATTTTGGAGAGCAAAATTTTCTATAGCCAAATTTATATCAAATCAGATATTCAGATAGAAATTATTCTCATCAATTACTATTCATTATCTCACATTTCACATTTTATGAAAAAAAAAATTATAAATATGGAAGTGTGAAAGTAAATAATAGCTTATGCATAAAATTCTTAATTCAAAAATTCTAAACTTTATATCATTTAATTAAATATTCTATAAATTAGAATTTGCATTGAATGACGTCTAGGTAGCGAGTAAATTTAATTTTTTACAGAAAAAATAATAAGATAAAAAAATAAGTACAGAATCCAAGAGAAGGTTGAAATCTAGAAGTTCATGATCACCTTGGGATTAATCATCACTAATTAAACAAACAAAAGAAAACCCATTGATGGGATTCGATTCCTTTAGCTAGTGAGTGATGAGGCAGTTGCGGCACCTGCACTAACCGACGTACGTTCCCTAAATTTAATGATTTATATATATAAAAAAGTAAACTATCAAATAATGATTAATTAACAAAATAATTATTTTTTAACTTTCTTTAAATACTTGCACCACCACCCACTTGAGGAGTATCTGAGGAAGAAGAAATTAAAGTAAGTCCCAGCAGCTGATCTTTTTTCTGTAGCAAGCACTAACTTCAATGGATTCAAACAAATCCAACAAGTCTAACAAGATCAGAGATATTGTCAGGCTTCAACAGATTCTCAAGAAGTGGAAAAAGCTTGCAAATGCTCCAAAAAACAGCTCTAATTCTATTTCTTCTGCTACAGCTTCCAGCAGCAGTAGTAGTAGTAGTACCACCAGCAATGGCAGTAAGAGCATCAAATTGATCCTGAAGAGAACACTCTCCTTCTCAGATGTTTCGGGGGCTTCCAATGAACATGTCGTGCCGAAAGGCTTTCTTGCCGTTTGTGTAGGGAAGGAGCTGAAGAGATTCATCATCCCAACACAGTACTTGGGTCACCAAGCATTTGGGATGTTACTGCGAGAAGCCGAAGAAGAATTTGGCTTTCAGCAAGAAGGAGTGCTCAAGATTCCCTGCCAAGTGTCTGTGTTCGAGAAAATCTTGAAGGCGGTTGAAGAGAAAAGATCAGAGGCACTTTACCCGCATCATGATCAGCTTGGTTTCGATGCAGACAAGGAAAAGATTGAGCTTACACCCTCTAATCATCCTCAAATGTGTAGATGATTACTGGTCTTGATTTGTCATCTTGATCGCAAGATCTTTTTCCTTTTTCTTTTCCCTGGATGTTGTGTGAATGCAATGTAATGAGGAGAAGAAAGAACTGAGATCAGGGCGGGGGAGATCAGATCTTAGAGATAATAAGATGGATTTCTTTTTCATTATGGGAAATAGATATTAGTTTGGATACCATCATGTCCAAGTTTGTGTATCCGCCATTTTTGTGCAGAGGACATCAAATTTTTGTTCATCGTTACGATTCTGTGTGTCATTCCACTTAAAACCATAAAGGCAATTCGTAAGGATGAAGATATCTTCGAGCATCTCACTTCTATGATAATCTATTGTGAGTCATATTATTTGAAAGAGAAGTTATTACTCTTTTTAATGATTCCAATGCAGCTTCAATTGTATCATTGACTAGACTTTCATTGATATATACATCATATCAAACATTAAGGCTCTTACATTTTGACAAATGAAGTTTGATTTACAACCTTTTTCCCCATAGACTCAAAGATGAGAAGTTATTTGGTGTTCAAACATATGATTTCGGATTTACCACCTCTTTCCCATATAGATTAGAAGTTATTTGGTGGTCAAAAATTATTTTTGATATCTTGCGAGACGAAGTCTAAAATCTAATTAAGCCCCCACAGAACAACGATTTTACTGTCTTCAACTCTTAAAGGGTCAATCTCCTATCCCAAGTTTGCTTGCTTGGGCGCGTGTGAATAAAGAAGAGAATAAAGGGGAAAAAAAAAATGGAAGTCCAACACCAAGAATAGCCTAAATACACCACAGAGAAAACGCTTAAATACAAAATAGAAGCACATGCAAGAAAATCATGAAAACTCAGTTGTTTAAATCAATAGACAATAGCAATTGCCCAAAAAGAGTGCCTATCCGTTACAACGCTATAGACACGTCACATTCAAGTGGTCAAACAGCCAAAAAGGAAAAATGAAACTCTAGGAAAACATGAGGCTCAAGCCGATCCCATGATTGTGGTCCGGATAACTCGATACGTACACTAAATAGATATATTTTAAACCATTTGCCACTAAAATGAGATGTTAACTAACATGTCTTATTTGGATTAAGCAAAACAGAAAATCTGTATGACTATGAATCGGGCACCCTTGATATACACGAAAATACCTACCATCATATTTGCAAAGTAGCTACGTATCGAAGGGAGGTGGGTCCTGTATGCGGGTGAGAGACCACAGGGGAGGGGGCGGGGGGGAAGACTAAACGGTAAACCTCACAGAAAAATTGGAGCCATGACAAGCGTAATGGTTGCAAGCATCTTTATGAGGACATGAAGAGAAGGTCCAGCCGTGTCTTTGAATGGGTCTCCCACACTGCAGGACATGTAAGAAATAACAAAACAAGTTACAAGAATTCAGAGATTATAATGAAAGGAAGCATTAAGTAATCCATGTTATACTAGAAAACAAAAGGCCCACACAAAATTCTGGTGTATTCAAAGTAGTAGACTAAGCCTTCATATTTAGAGCCTTGATATTTAAGAAGAAACTTAGGGAAACTGAACTCTTCTTCAGCAAATAATCCAGATACTTCGATTCTCTAATAATATTTTTCCAAGCCTGATATCAAGGGTTCAAGTCACATGAGCATTTGAAGAAATAAAACCTAATACAGTACACACTTCCATTAAATATGAACTCTTTGATCAGCAATTGAAAAATGAACCCCAATCCAGAGGAAAGGAGAGGGGGGAGGGAGAAAAATTGTGGAAAAATATCATGAAACCCCTGTTTTCACCTTGTGTTAGTGACCTGCGCATATGGGCCAATCAGATTCCATGTCACCCCAATATTCCTAACCTGTTGTCTTGTTCTAATGGTACTTGTATTTTTTTTTGATAAGTTAATAGAGTTTCATTCATCATAAAGAAATAGGCGATGCCCAAGTACACGGGGGGTATACAAAGAAAACACCTAATTACATTCTAAAC
>QEOT01123647.1:0-10310 GCA_003123785.1 Pterocarya stenoptera
AACATTCGACTATATGAATTAATTCGAGCCCGACTCATTAAAATAAATGTGTCAAATTCTAATCCAACTTATATAGATAACGGATTGCGTCATGTCACCTGTTTTTATCCGTTTAATAATTAATTATAAATAATTTAACACGACACGACTCATTTAAATCAGTTTTATATAAATGGATTGAACTAACAAGCACAACTCATTTGACCTGATTAACAAAATTTTACATAAAAATTAAAATCTATATTTATTAATAGTCACAATATTTAAAAAAAGAAAAGAAAAAGAATACCTAATAACATTAAAAAAAAATCAATATTTTTACAATCTTAACATATAATAAAATCAATATTACAAACTTTATAATAACAAATATGAGTATAGGTCTAGAATTATAATCTCAAGTACAATAAAAACATAAATATACTGATAAATATCAATAATACAACTCAATAATAATAAAATTATAATTTTAAAATAAAATTTAAACATGTCAAAACGGATTAATTTTAAATTAATCCGTTATTGATTTGTTTATAAATCATACTTTACAGATCGATCCATTTTAACGTTAATCAGTTAACATCAAATTCAAATATGCAAATTTCGTAATGTTGAATTCGTGGCCTAAAAAGATATATACGTTTGAAAAGATATGGCCTAATTAATAGGAATTCCTGACATCGATCGAGTATTAAAGTTGATGCTCGATATTGACCGGAATATATGGAAAGACTATTGCAACCAATAATGAGATCAAATTCATTATTACTTTTACTGAAAACTAAAGATAAAAAATTGACTGCACCGATTACCTTGAGTACTCTATATAAATAAAACAAAGACACATAAAATATAATTTCTTTGGGGGGAAAAAGATCGAAACAAATGATGCTTCCTAATCGCATATTATATAAATATATATATATATATATATATTTACGTGAAGTAGTACTTTTGGTCATCATGTAACCAAAGGTGCATTAATGTAGACGGCTTATAAGGATCGAGTTTTTCAACGCATTTTTTGACTCATCAAAAGGTCACAAAATCCCGATCTTAAAGTTCCACATGATATTTTTAGATAACATATAATATTATTGAACCCTAATGCTATATATATATTGAATTCTTTTGGACAATTAATTAATTAATTATATTAATTGTATTTAGTATTTGATATTGGTAATCATGATCTAGCTTTAACCCAATCCTATTAATTAATGCTGCCCCCACCACGTACGCTCCTATATATGGTTGCTACCTAGCTAGCTAGAGGCCAGGTACTTAATGACTCGTCTATATAGAATGTCGCCCACTCTTGGTTTTTGGCATGGGTTCAATGGCTCCTATCATAATTTCTACTTTCATATAATGTGAAATTACGGCTATTTATTTTAAATGTTTGAATTAATTATATTTAATTAATTATATTCTTAATTGCTCCATGCATGTGTTTTTTGGATTATGAGATAGTGTGAAACAATCAAATCCCCAAGGAATTAAATTTTCCTAATTACCTAGAAATTAAAAACAAGGATTCCAAGGCCATTCTAATATACGCATGCAGAAAGTGCTCCAATAGTTGATCAGATCACGAACTTTCCTTTGCTCAGTACAACTTGACCATGCAAGCTTTGGGCTGACCTCTTATCGATGAGATTTGAACTTTTTTGAGGAGCCTGAACATGACTTTTAAGCTGACAAATAATCCCTGAAAAGAAAAACCTAGTCCTTGATCAGGTTTTATTGATGCAGCTAGCTAACGTGTACGTGAACAGATCGAGACTGGTGCTGATCAATGTGGATCGTGGTTTATGTCTCATCAAATTTTCGATGAAAGTTTATATTACAGAAAGAGAAATGATAACCGAAAAATTGTACATAAATATATAGTTAAATAAATATATTTTTAATAATTTTGTAATTTCTTTTTTATTTTAAAAAATGTTTAAAGAAGTTTAAAAAATGGTTGAAGACAAAAGAAAAAACAATTTACACTATTCGGTACCCATTCACTACCGAATTTTCTATAGGAGTAGCAGCACTCTTACAAAAATTGACTTAGTACTGCCTGATTTGATTATAAAAATGAGATGACAAGAGAAATTTGTGAATAATAGTGAAATAGTTTAAGTTAAGATATTTTATAGAATTTTAGAAAAGAATAGAAAATGTTGAATAAAAATATTATAAAATTAAAATATTATTCTTTAATATTACTTTTTAATATTATTTTTATTTTTATTTTAAGATTTGAAAAGTTGAATTATTTTTTTATCTTTTGTTTAGAAATTTGGAAAAGTTATAATGATTAGGTAATGTGATTAGATGAAAACTCTGAAAATTTAAAATTTAAAAGTGATTGTGTTTGAATAATATTTAGATGTTGAGATGAGATGAGATAGGTTGAGACCATATGTAAAACCAAACGGGCATTTGGATGCAAATTTTTAGGACATATACAAAATTTGACTCAACGTATCCACGAATCATAAATTTATGACATTATTTATTTACCTGATCAAGCATAGAAAGCCACTGGAAGTTTATGCTATCCATGAAATCAGGCTTTGGAGTGGATTTGCTATTCTATTGAGAGTAACAGAAACCAATAGCATATAGACATGTAAGCACTCCACATAATAAGCTCCTGAGTTGCGTCACAGGAGATCTAGAAAAAAAGACCCTACATTTTATGTTTGAGCCGCTGCAGTTTTCTCTCTCTCAGCTCACTCCCATGACTTCTTCTCCATAGATGCTACAATTTTTTCTTCCCACTACCGTCAACCATTTCGACGCCGTTGGGACCATTTTGCCATCATAATTAGACTGTCGTCATCCTATGTCTATCTCCATCGCCATTGGTAGGAAACAAAACCATTATAGAAAGGGACACCATTTATATAAAATGGTTCCTATGGATTTTGGTTAATGATGAACTTAGGTTGGTTGAGA
This sequence comes from Pterocarya stenoptera, assembly GCA_003123785.1. Lineage (NCBI taxonomy): Eukaryota > Viridiplantae > Streptophyta > Magnoliopsida > Fagales > Juglandaceae > Pterocarya > Pterocarya stenoptera. The sequence continues at coordinate 2,956 of QEOT01123647.1, forward strand.
ATTAAGGGTTTTGTCTGCTAAACTTGCTGCTACCATCAAACCCAAGATCAAAGTTTTCCGGGACTTGGGCTTTGCACTCAACAACATTGCCAATATTGTACATGAAGATTTGTGGATTCTTACTCGGAGTGCCGGTAATCAAATTGGACCTTCAATGTTGGTGTTGAAGAGTATTATGGGTTCCAATGAAGACATCGTTAGGGTCTTAAAGTCTTCAGGGTAGTTTTTAAAGTATGATTTGGATAAGACTGTGATGCCCGATATTAGATTTCTGAAGCATTGTAATTAGTTCTTCGTAGATCGTTAAATATTTGTTTAATTTCATGAGATTTTTATAAGTCGAAGAGCATTTAGGCTTTCGTTAAAATGGTTGAGAACAAAAGAGGGATTTGACCTTTGGAGGTGGTGGATCTTGATGCCTAAAGGGTCACCGCTCGAAGTCTCGTCGTCGATTGAAAGGTTCACCACACCAATTCTGGTCGTCGGCTGCTGGGGTCACAAGTTTGAGGGGCTTAGGATAGAGGGTAGGATCTGAGGGGTTGGGTTTGGGCGTTCGTGGTTGTCGCCGTTCGATGAAGGAAGAAAGGTGGCTCTGGCAAGTCCGTGGGGTTGGAAGAGGAAGGGGTGTTTGGGTGGTATCCTATCTTTTATGGTTCAAGACAAATTTCCTAGGAGGTCTACGTGGCAATATCTCATTAGAGGCTTTTTTATTTTAAATATGAATGGCTTGTTAGAAGATTTTCTCCCATGAAATATGCTTGTGTATAGTGTACGCGCGTAAGAACATACGTAGCTTGTATAAAAAATAAAAAAGTCTATACAATTAGGTACCCAAAAATTAATTTATTTTAGAGAGTGAATTAATAGTAGGGTGGCAGTACTACAGCCGCCGATAATTTCCGACAAGTGCATTTGTTTTTTTTTTTAGGAAGTAAATGTATATATATATATATTTATATATAAATATATAAATATATATATATATATGAGAATACGAACAATTGTGTTGACAAAAGGAGCTTAATGTTTTTTCTGTTTGGTTCCCGCAATTTTTTTCCTTTTGCTTGCCTTCGCAGTGTTGGCGCAACTATGATCAGGAGCTAGCACAAAAGTTTTGATTGGGGAAAAGAAAAGTTTATGAAATATGGGAAGCGCAAAAAATTGCCCGACAAAGAGTATTTGTTTTTGTTATTGAGCATCACTTGGCCGAGAGTCTTTGTCTTTCGCTTTAGAATCGACCAGTACTTATATTGTTTTAATTACTCATGTTAAGGATTCCAATTCCGAGAAACAATATTCACACTAATATTAATACTGTTAATAGATTTAGCATATGACAAATTAAATAAAAAATAACCGTTAGATAAAATAATAAATATAACCTTGGAATTTTAAAAGAAATAATTATTTTAAAGAAATAATAGCGAATCCAATATATCTTTTAAATATATATAATGGGGAGAGATTTCATAATCTGCTTCTATCTATTATCATTAGTACTATTTAGTAGTTATTAGGCGTATTCTGTATATATTTTTTTCTGCATTTGAGCTATATTTTTTTTTATTAATAAAGTTTTATTTTTATTTATCAAAATAAATTATAAAAAATTAATAATTAACATTCTCGTTCAAGTGTGATGGATAAAAAAATAGTCAACGTTAGTGGTCAAATTTTACAAAACAGAAATGATGGTGTTAATGTCGCGTAATTTTTTACAACACTTACATAACAACTGTATTTACCCAAGCAGCTGGCTTTGAGAATGAAACCCTAATCTCTCTCTTTTATTAGTTTTTGTTGTGGATCATTCAAACCGATAGTCTACGAATGCACCATTCTTGATATTTTATTTTAAACATTAAGAAATAAATATTTAAGAAAAAATAAAATAAAAATAGGAACCATCGGTAGACCTAGCTTCTTCCTTTTGTTGTAGTTGTTGTACCGCCATCAAGGCTCTAGAGTAGTACGTTCAAATTCAATGATACATTGATACTGCTGAAGTGACTCTTCATAAAAGCAGATTCGTACTCTCGGTCGTACAGGAAAATTAAAAGGAACATAGTACGTACCGATGAATATATCACTTTTTTATTTTATTTTTATTTCTTTTAAAATTTTCATTATGAAAGTAAATTGTATATTTTTTAGATTTTTTCATAATAATTAAGAATATTAAAAAACTACTAAAAAAAATTATACTAAAAATAGTAAATAGGTGTTAAAATGATTATAAGCCTATCATTACCCATATCACTAGTGACAGTGAAAGAGCTCTATCATACATGATGATTAATAATACATGCACTTACTTTGGATAATTTATTATGCATTAGTTACTATTTATTTTTATTTAAGAGTGTAAAAATTAATCAAAAAATTTGCCCGCCCAACCCGAACTGGTAGAATCAATCCGGTTTTGGATCAGTTTAGTCTATTCTCTTAGTTCTAAAACCGGCCGGTACCAGACCAATTCCGATTCTATGCTTTTTAGAACCGGATCGAATCAGACCGGTTCACTATATTATATATTTATTATTATTATTTTTAATATTATATATTATATTTTTTATATTATATATAATATATATAATAATTTAAATTATAATTGCATATAAGATAATGTTATTATAATTTATAACATAAAATTTTAATTTTAAACATGAAAATTTATTTGATGATATGCTTTAAACATAAAATATATATATTAATAACATTTTATGACCTAATAAATTCTTAACATGTTCATTTTGATAAATACATAATACATTAGTAATACTAATATACATTAATATATTAATTACATTTTATGCCTTAATACTAATACTATTAAAATCGAAAACCAGACCAGAACCGATAAAATTGGAGGTACTGGTTTAGGAGGGTAACCGGTGTATAATTGGTTTTCAAAAATGTAAAACCGGTGCATACTAGTTCGATCCTAAATTTTATCCAAAACCAGACCAGTTACAGCCCTAACTCTTACACTTTACACTTATAATTTTTTCATAGAGTGTGAGAGTATTTTTTTATAGGATATGTGATGTGAGGTGTGGTAGTGAATAGAGGCTGATGAGAATAATTTTTCTACTTTGGGATCGTTCTAATGGTAAAAATGTTCGATTAATTCGTATCATCTTATCTTATCACATCTTAATATCATTTAAATATATATTTTTTAGTTTCATCTTTAATATTGTATTTACAAAAAATTCCTTATCAAATAGCTGTACACTCACCAAGATTATTAGTCGAAACGTTGTTGTCGGATAACCAACAAAAAAAGATACATGGGACAACTATATTTGTAAAATTAATCATGTAATTTCATTGCAATGATCAATCCTGCCTATTGTTTGATGCACTCATCCTGAGACTAATTATGTAGTACAAGATCGAGGAAATTATTATGTTTCTGTGTAACTTAATTAGCTAGAGCCTAGAAGTACTTATCGTATAATTAATTATAAGCCAGATCCCCTTCCAAGATTCTCATGAATAATTGACAATGGAAACTCTCCAAGTGGTAAATGTAATACAGATACAGTAGTACTGGCGCCATGCGACAGGGACATCACTCTAAAGACAGCGCCAGACTCCAAACGTACATGATCCGTACAGATATTCGAGTGTACGTTATTGTAAACATCTCACAAAGATGTCCCTTAAATTTGCATCAATACTCTCCTTTCAGTTTATTGTATTCTTCAACACCAATTATATATAATATATAATATATATATATATATATGAACTATCATTGTTAAGGGTACTATTCTTTTTTTTTTTTTGCTTCTATTTCTTTAGTGTTAGAGTATTAGTATTAGATTTATTAAATTCATCTTTAAATTTTGATGAAAAGTATATATTTTTTATATATCTAAAATCTCTTTATCCATAACTTCACATTGGATTAGCCATTAGATTCATCAAAATAATAATATAATATTACTTTTAAAATAATAATATTTTTAATTTTTTCTTTCATATTTTACAATTACACTAACCATATATTAATTAATAATTTAATTTGATACTTAAATTTTTTTTTCCAATTAATTTTTTTTTCTTCAACCTAATTATCCAACAAACACATTTTATCAATCTAATTTTTTTTCCTTATCCTAATTTGGGGGCCAGGTTTATACACAAAGAAAAAAGCACATGAAAGTTTGGGGCCGAAATGATCCGGAAATCTAATTTCACTAGTAAAATAATGTGGATAGCCAATCAACAGTAGATCACCAAATTTAAAAATGAAGAAAGATTTCTTGTAGCTAAAAGCTTGAGATTTGGATATATAGTGAATCCAATATCAGGATTTTAAAGCAAAAATATCAAATTTTGGAGATTGGACTCATTTGATGAGTCCGATGCCAGTGCTCTAAGAGTTGGGATATTTTTTTTTTTAATTTATAGTACTATACAATTTACTTGTTTTTACTGGCACTAGATCAATTAATTTCAATTCTCAAGCGGCTCAATTATCGGGAATCAAGAAGTTAATTAATTTCCTTCGTCCTGATTTCCATTTTTCTAAGTATGATAAGGAAAAAGAAGAAGAAGATCATCATCACAGGTATACAATTACAGTAACTTAAACGTAAACGTGTATAGTTTATTATAAAGATGTCAATTCGACAAACTAATTAACAATATTACTGCAGCAACAGCATAAATTCTTTGCCTTACTTTGGAAGGAAAAAATCCCTTCCAACTGCAGCAACAGCGAATTAAGACATGAATTTCAGGTAAGTAATTTAATTACTTAAAGATTCTACAGTTTAATTCCAAAGTTTAACCATTTATAATTAGTACAAGCTTAATTAATAGTTCTTAATTAAAAATACCGAAGTAATTTGTTGCATGTATAGGTCCTTTTCTGGGCTTGCTTTGGATGGATATTGATCATGAAATGTTGTCGTTTCTTGCACTTGAAAAACTGACACAAAGCTTAGAATTTCCAAGCAGGATTTAAGGATACCTCTGATATAGTCCCCACCTTTTATGCTCATTCAAAGTAAATCTTGAGAAAAGGGACACCACGATCGACGACATGATCAAATGTTAGTAGTGGCCAGTAAATATATAATCTTGCATTATTAATACTACACAAAAACGATAATAATAAAAACTAAGGAAATTAAAGTCATGATCAGCAATTAATATATAGCTTTAATTAATATATGTATTATTCTGTGTAATTAATGGCCATGATCATTACTTTTTTAATTAGTAGTGATGAGTGATGAATCGATCGATCGTGGTGGTAATTAATTTTTAACCGTAATCTATAAAAATTTCGATCTTGCAGAATATGATTTTATCTAATTGCTTTGAGTCAAACTCACCGAGTTAACAAGGATAAGTGTAATAAGATCGACTGCTCCAGAATATTGTAGAACTTGGTTAATTATTAAGTCTTAAAGCTAAAGTAGTTTAATTATGGTTTGAAAGGACGAGTTCCCTTGCTAGCTGCACAAGCTGATCATGATTTGATGAAGACCATATATTTGCACCGACTTCCGAGTCATGCACCGAGTTGGAAAGGGAGTATCAAAATGCAATTAATGACACTATGATTATATTGATGATAGCATACGATAGTTGTAGATTAATTTAAAGTAGAAAATATGGTTAGTGCATATATATATATATATAGTACCATTAATTCTTGATGAAATTAATGAGATAGAGAGAGGAAGAAAAAGGGGAGCAAAAGCACCTTCATATATATAGGGCCCACGAAATGTCTCCTCCCAAGATGTGATTTTCGTCTTTCTCCACTACCACTATGTCCCATTCTTCCACCACCTGAATTACCCCTTTTCCCTTCCCATTTCTTGCCAAAAATATTACACAAAACACACTTGGATCCTCTCCAGTAATCATGTCAAGCGATAGACGAAAAGATCCCGCGGAAGGGTCCTCACGATCCAGCGGCGCCACCGGCGACAACCATCAGCTCCAGCAGCAACCAGCTCCTTTGAGCCGATATGAGTCTCAGAAAAGGAGAGACTGGAACACTTTTGGGCAGTACTTGAGGAATCAAACGCCCCCGGTTTCTCTCTCTCAGTGCAACTTCAACCATGTGCTGGACTTCCTTAGGTACCTCGACCAGTTTGGAAAGACTAAGGTTCATTTACATAGCTGCGTCTTCTTCGGCCAACCTGACCCGCCTGCTCCCTGCACATGTCCTCTCAAGCAGGCTTGGGGTAGCCTCGATGCGCTAATCGGACGGCTCAGAGCTGCCTATGAGGAGCATGGCGGCTCACCGGAGATGAACCCGTTCGGAAACGGAGCTATTCGGCTGTATTTGCGTGAAATTAAGGAGTGTCAAGGTAAAGCAAGAGGTATTCCATATAAGAAGAAAAAGAAGAAGAGGATTCAAATTAAGGCCAACGACCAGGCAAAGGCCTTTGAAGCAAGCAGCTTAATTCCCCTGGCCTCTTCGGATTAATGGTAAATTTCGTCAAAATAATACTACAAGTTTACAAACTGAACAATTTATTAATGGGCGGGCTTAGGAAATAATTAGGGTAATAAATTAAAGCATCTATAAGATCGAGTCAACTTCATCTTTCATGAAAATTGAATAATAGTAATACTAGATCGGATCTTATCAGTTACCTGCCGGAAAGAATAGGAAGAGTTTAGCTCAGTACTGGACATTAATCCAGACACCCCGCTTCTAGGTTCAATTTCTTCCTATATAACCCTAGACGCAGATCCTGAAACCCTAATTTGCGTAATCTTAGGCAAAGAGTAGATAAGGGTACTGGAAAGTTGTGCTAATGAACTTTAATAAGTACCGACCCTAGCTCGTGACTAATATTAGATGCTATAATTAGAGTGGGCAACTATGCTCCCCCCTACCCCCTCTCTCTAATCATGCAAAAACTCTGTTCTTGTAAGCTTCCTAGCTAATTATATGATCTCTTTCACTCTCTGATCACTTATTAAGTACTCGTTTGTCTCTTCTCTGATCCAGAGAGATTTTTGTGTTCCCCATGGATGAGTACCGTACGATATGTCATACGTTGCATGTGATTTATATACGTATTTACGTGGGAATGCTCATGAGCATATAAACAAATAATTAATACATGCATGCACTTCCACATATATATATATATAGTACTATGCATTTCCTTCATCCTTTGTCTGGTTTTAAAGAATTTACGTCCTTCTAATTAGTTAGATTGCTTGAACAAAAAGCATATATAAATGCGTACAAATTGCAAGCCAGTACTTGTACCTGCTAGTTTAAGTACCATATATGTCCGAGTACTGTTTGCCCTGGATCACTCTCTTTCATGTTGATTGTCGATCCCCTTTTTCTTTTTTTTTTT
>QEOT01123647.1:11087-56406 GCA_003123785.1 Pterocarya stenoptera
ATATATATATATATATGTACAAGATTGAACTTATAAAAAGATTTACTAATCTTTTAATTTATAATGTCATTTTCTAGAGGAAATGCTATTTGATTCACGTCTTAAATAATAATCATTTATCACCTTATAGATCTAAGATGGCAAGGTTGTGTGATTTTGATCTTGTTCATCAAAATCATGAACATTGATAGCATTACTCGTTATAGGTCAGTATTGTGAGAGATTAATTAAGATTTCGTTTGTTGAGATGATCGATTATACATACATACATACATACATACATATATATATATATAGTGATTAGTGAGTTTAACGAGAAAACGTATCCTCTGATTGAGTGATATGGTTATGGTTAAGAGTCTAGGAGAGGAATAAGGTTTCAGGACCCAAAAAGGTTAAAAAAAAAGAAGAAGTCGCCTTCCCAATATTAGTTATATAACTAGGGGATCAGGAAGATCAGATGATCGACCCTCTGTGTTTGTTGTACGTTGAGCGAGTTTCGTGGTCGATACTGCTAATTTTTAATATTGTTGTCGCTAGGCTATTAAAACGGGTTCTATAGATAAGTAGTACGTACCGTGTGTGTGTGTGTGTGTGTGTCATGTGGTGCATCCGGTTGATCATTAATTTTGAGTTTTGTGCGTTGTTAGGTAGTTAATTTGTTAGTTGGAACCATGTGATGTCTTCAGTGTTAGTACTGCATGTGTTTGTTAAGCATTCCGCTGGTCAGTGTACAGTGTGTTAATATATACTCGATCCTTGGTAATAAACTGATCATCTTAGGTTACAATATATATATATATATATTATACATTCCAATTACTATTAAAACTTTCTTAATTAGTTTTTTACCAATTGAAATTATCAATTTACACCGTAAACTATTAATTAAATTTTGATAATTTACATTGTGGGATAAGATCTGGTCATTAATATCGTTAATTAGCTTGTCCTATTTTTTGTTTGTATTATGATCAACATGAAGGGTTTAGAGTTTAAACCAGGATGAAAATCACTAAATTTTGTTAATTAATTTATGATGCAATTAAGTTGATAACTTTGATAGTTTAGCATTCAAATTATTAAATAATTAATAGTAGTTGAAGGATATAAATTTTAGCTTCCCCAAAAACATCTTTGTAGGATTATGTGCACACGCAGTATGATCTATTAATATTTGAGATGATTGAATGTTACTTATATATATATATATGTTAGGAAAGTATATATACACACTTTGCGCTCAAGCTCATGTCTTAATATATAAGTTATCAGTACTCCAAATGTTGCACTTAATTTTAAACTATTAAAAACTACATGAACACGCATTATACCCTAATTATATAATATAATATTTATAAAATTCGCCTTTTTCTTTTTTGCCTAAATATTAGTAAATATTTAATTTTTTCTGTATACATGTACCTGAATTGAAAAGCTTTCCGATGTTCCTCCATTTTTAAATATCGATCTTTGTTTTAGTTTCAAAAGTAGTCCTTGCATGATTTGGTTGTGTTTTTTTTTTTTTTTTTTTTTTTTTTTTTTTTTTTTTNGGCCAAAGAGATCATGATATTCATTGATGTACTGCGCATGCGCACCAGGACTATATGTTACGTCCATTGATGAAAAGGATCAAAAGGGTTAGAGGGAATCAGAAATAGAGGTCCATACGACGTTTCCTCACTGTAAGTGATGAACAGCCTTTATCCTACGTACCCAGGTCAAGTACAGAGTTGGATATTATGGACGTTTCAGGTTTAAGGATGAAAGTAGCCCTGGTTGCATTTTTCGGTACTTGATCATCTTTTTACTGGCAATTAGGATATGTTTGGATTCCAAATTAGGTTGATAGCTAGCTAGCTAAGCTTCTTTTGGAGATTTTGATTATAATCACTTTGAGATTGATATATACTGTACGTTTTTTATTAGCTAGCCAGAGACTAGATAGCAGAACAAATAAATGGATGTAACCCTAAATCCCTGAGTTAATTATTCTCAGATAATCTGTGGACATAGCTAGGCACAATCCTCATGAACCCTAGAAAAGCTGCTTTTCCTTACTGTTGGAGACGCCCCTTTAGTACTTTAATTACTAGTTGATCTGGCAGTACTGGATCGGCATTGTCAAGTGCGCGCCCCTTGTATTGTATATGAAACGTCGTATATAGATAGCATATAGGTCAAGCTAGTTCACATGCATGTGATATATATTTAATTGCATTTATTTCTATTCTTTATCCTGACCATTAAATGGATGCTCATGATATAAAGGGTTACAGAGTACGTAGCGAAATACATATAGATCAACTTTCGAATTTTCTTGAAGTTTTTCTTTCTTGTGTAGCAATATTGTGTTATTGAAAATACCTACTTTTCCAGATGAATCCAAAAAAAGAATATTATTTTGCAGGGGTACTCAGACGTGAAGAGGTCGAAGATGATCATGCAAGCACGGGAAGGTTTACAAATATTATTGAAGAGTCTATATATATAGCTACCTCGTCTGCGCTTCAAGATCACATGGTTCTCCCGTTTAGAATGTGTTATGTCAGAGTCAATTCTGACTAATCTTGTTATAATTAAGTGTAAGCTAGTCAGTCTCAAAGGGCAAACCCTATTTAATTAACTACAAATGTAAGTACCAGCTTGTTATAATTAGTTCTTATTATATATGTTGTAGACTTCTTTTAAAACACTTACTAGTACTAGTCAGTACGCCTAAAGATATATCACTTCTTCGATAGGCATGCACTAAAGAGAGCGTGTATTAATATATATATATATATCATGTATTTATATTTATATATGTATATATATATATGTATTTATAAATATTGGTTTTTTTGATGAATTGTGAACTCAAATTTTAATTTAAAGAGAAATGATCGTGTTCTGATCAATAAGATCATGATATACAAAAAATTAATAAAGGTATCTACATGAAAAGTTTACTAATTCATCCAAAATCAAATAAATAGAAATGTGTAATTGCCATGAACAGATCGATCAGAACTAATTGTTTGCTCTGAGATTCGCATGTTCTACAATTGATACTTCATACTCGTTCACTCATGCAAGTCGATCGATAGCCACCATCCTTACTTCTAATAGATCATGATTCTTTCTTTTTTCCTTCTTTTTTTTTTCTTTTTTTTTTTTTTTTATGAAAGAGTTGGGACCACATGTCGATTATGAAACTTTAACCAACAAAAACAAATCACAAAAAACCAAAACCTCAAAATACAAATCGAAATCATCATACTATAAACGTAAAGAAGGCAACCCACTTTATCGGTACAAAAAATCCCTTTCAGCTTAAAAGGCAACCCCATAGCCTTCGTCCAAACACATAAAGTTCCTGTTGCTCCCAACTTTGCCAAGCCATTGGCCATCGCATTCCCTTCCCTAAACACATGCTGAATTGTAAAATTAATAAAACTCAACATAGAAAATATCTCCTCTCAAAAGTCCTCAAGATACCAAAGTCCACACTTGCCCTCACACAACCAGTTTACTAGGATTTTAGAGTCCATTTCCATCTCCACGTTTTGAACACCCAACATTCTGCACTTCCGCAGACCGTGTAATAATGCCACCAGCTCAACATTATTTTTAGTTCCATCTGCAATTTTATCTACATAAGCCAGCATTAGATCCCCTTGCTCATCTCGTATAATCCCTCCCACACCCGATCCTCTTGGGTTTCCAATACTACAACCATCTGTATTTAACTTCCACCATCCAACTTTTGGTTTCTGCCAAACTACCAACCGAGTTACTGGTCTTTTTTATGCTTGATAGGTACCTCTAAATTAGCCAATATAGCATCATCATAGGTGTTCCATGATACTGCTGCCTTTAGTTTTAAACCCACCCAAGCAATCCAATATAAAACATGCCGCCAAAAAGACTCTTTCGAATCCGCAATGCCCTCCATTCTTTTTTTACAATGCCACAGCCAAATTTGCCAAGAAATAATTGAAGGAATCAACCCAAGCAACATCCCCCGAGAGGAAGATGATTTTGCCCTGTTAAACCACTGAGTAATCCGTTGTTTCCATGTAGCAGATGGAACAAACCGCATACCCGAACGATTAGAAACTCTCCTCCAAATAAACTGAGCCATGTCTCCTCTTGCCAAAACATGCTCTAGATCTTCATAGGCACCTGATTCACAACACACACATTTAGAAGTAATCGGCACCCCAATTTTACGCAGTTTGTCATCCACCGAAAGCCCTCCAAGCAAAGCCTACCACATTGTTATGGAAATGTTCTTAGGAAATCCAGGATTTCATACCCACTGACTCCAAGGGCTCTCTGAACCCTTTACTCTCATAATCTCCCAAGCATTCTTCATTGAGAATTCCCCATCAGTTTTCCCTATCCAAATTAATTTATCCGGACCTTGTCTACAATTTCCCAGCTGCATCAATACTTCAAGGGCCTTTTCCCTACCCAGTAAACTAGTAAACAATTCCTCATCCCAATCGTCCTCCAACTTACACTCTTTTAATGAAATTGAAGGCGTAGTGACAGTTTCATACGAGTGTCCCAACAACTATAAAGGAGACCATTTATCCCACCACAAAGAAACTTCCCCATCCTTAACTCTCCACCAAAAATTTTGAAGCACATTAGGAATGTAGCGCATAACCATACGCCAAAACCCCATACCCCTCAATGGATTTACCAAGGAAATATAATTTCCTTTTACATACTTGGCATGGAAGAACGATGCTCATAATGACTTATCAACTAGTACTTCCAAGCAAATTTTAAGCTCAATGATTTCTAAACCTCATATAAACTCCTCAACCCAACACCCCCTTCCTTAACTGGTTTGCAAATTTTTTCCCACACCACCCATTTTTGCTTAGGCTTCCCAACCTCCACTCCCCAAAACAAATTACTAAAAGCCCAATGCAATGATGCAATTGTCAACTTTGGAATGTGCATAACAGATTACAAATGAACTGGAATACTCGATAGGACTTGCCTTAACAAGATAAGCCTTGCACCTTTTGACAGCAACCGAGCCTTCCAGCCTTCAATTTTTCTTTTAATTTTTTACAACAATTCCTCCAAGTGCCGATTGACCAATCTGCCATTAACAACAGGAACTCCTAAATATTTGAACAGAAATGAACCTTGCACAAAACCAGTAGCTCGTAATATGGACCGTTTTCGCAGCCTCGAAATACGATCAGAAAAATAAATTGCCGACTTGTCCCTATTCACAGCTTGCCTCGACCAAACCTCATATTTTTCCAAGCAATCCATGATTGACTTTAAGGATTTTTTTCCACCATTTGCAAATATCATCATGTCATCTGCATATAAAAGGTGAGAAACTAATGGAGCCCCTTTCAGATGCGAGAATCTTCCAATAGCTCCAGATTGAAATTTAGCCTTCAAAATTTTTGAGAGCATTTCCTCCACCCATATAAACAAATACAGATATAGAGGATTACCTTGCCTTAAACCTTGTCCACCCTTATAGAAACCCTTCACCGTTCCATTCATTACAACCAAATACCAAACATTCATAAAGCATTGCTTTACAAGATCCAGAAAACGAGATGAGAACCCAAAAGCATCCAGCACATGTAATAGAAATTCCCAATCAATGCTATCATAGGCTTTAGCAAAATCCACTTTTATCATAACATTCCCTTCTCGAACATTTCGATTCAGGCTATATATCATTTTTTGTGTTAAATTTATATTTTCCAGAATACTTCTACCTAGAATAAAAGCTCATTGCTCTTGAGAAATCATTCGAGATAAAATGGAGCTAAATGCCTCACCATCAATTTAGAACAAACTTTATAGACCACCGAACATAGGGTAATAGGCCTAAACTTATCAAAGCTGGTCGGATTCGAAACCTTAGGAATTAGAACGACATACGATGAGGAATAGAACTGAGAAAGCTCACTGCCTCTAAAAAAATCCCAAACAGCTTCTACCACATCCTTTTCAACAATATCCTAGCAACATTTGTAAAAACCGGAAGAAAATCCATCCGGACCTGGTGAACTTTCTATTGGAATCGAGAGCATGGTCTCCTTAATATCTTGGATTGAGGTAAGCTTACACAACCTACTGTTTTCCACATCCAAAACTTTCTTCTCAATCCATCTAGAAAAATTTGGATATGATCTCCCAGCTCTAGCTTCCATAAACCGAGAGAAATGGTTGACAGCTCCAACATGTACAGCTTCTGGAGTTTCAAGATGACGTCCATCATTCAAAGACATTGCACGGACATAATTATTACCTTTTTTGGCTAAGATTCGAAAAAACTAGGCATTAACATCTCCAACCTCAGCCCAGTGTTACTTCGCAATTTGAGACAGCCTCGTTGCCTCTCTTCTCATCCACTCCTTAAATTCCAGTTTGGTTGCTAACAAAACTTGCTCATCCTCCTCGTTACCCCCGTTCTGCAGCGTACAATCCAACTCCTCAATTTCCTTTTCCAGCTTCGCAGTATGGGAATGCGTCCATCCAAATTCATGAATATTCTATCTTTCAAGAACCATCCTCAATTTTTTTTTTTAATTTACCCGCTAATCTCCACAAACTACTTCCACTCAATTCTTCTGCCATACCTTTTTTACACAATTCAAAAATTCATAATGTAGCGTTCACATTTGTTGGAACCTGAAAATAGGACCATAACGCTCTGACGGTTTACCAATCCACATCAGCATCGGTGCATGATCTGACAATGTCCTTGAAAGGTATTCCATACATATAGTTAGGAAATAATCGGCACAAGCATTATTCAAAAAAATTCTATCCAATCTCGCCCAACTCCTGGATAAAGTATTCTGTCCATTGCACCATGAAAAAGGACCACCCATGTAAGTCATCTCCTACAGCGCTGCAGCACAACAAGATTAATAAATGTATTAAATTCCTCCATTGCCACTATTGACCTTAGACGACCACCTATTCTTTCAGCATCTGAGCGTATCACATTAAAATCTCCCTCAATCACCCAACCATCCGAAGAACTCGGCAAATTACACAAATCCTGCCATAGTTGTTGGCTTTTTCTACCCAAACACTTAGCATACACCGAAGAATACCTCACACTCATAGAATTTTTAGTAATAACCACTATAATATGTTGAATAGATTTTGCAAGCACCTGACAATCAACCCCCTGGTTCCATAATAATCATAATTTACCTCCTTCTTCATTATTTGATAAGCCATTTACAATCTGAAAATCCCTAACAACACTCCTCAATTTTTCCTCCCTTTGAAAATGTTTTGCCAAAGCCAATACTTTTGGATTAAACTTCCTCAAAATTTTTTTCAGCCTCTGTTTCAAAGTATTCAAACCTCTTATATTCCAATATAGAAGACTACACATTACAAATTCATCCTTGCAGGCTTGCTAGGAACCCATTTAAAACTTCTAACTTTTGCAAATTTCGTCTATAATGCACATCTTTTTAAATCAGAGTAGTAGTCCTGATCTTTGTTCATGTTTGTCAAAACCCCCACATTTTCACCTTCGGATCTCGAACCCAACACCGCCCCTTCATCATCAACATCATGCACAGCTTCCTCAGCAATACCTTTTGCAACAGAGTTGAAAACTGGCTGAACATCCTCCTTACACCAATGATTCTCAGCTATATCATCCATACTACATCCTACACCATCCTCATAGTTCTCACTAACCAACTCGTGAACTTCTATCCGATCTCGCAGGGAAAATTCCGCTACCCCGACTTCGGCATTTTGTTCCTCCTGGCCCATCAAGTTACTTTCACCCAGATTCTTCCCCTTACCCATCTCCAACAAATGTACCCCATCCTCCTCACATTCCTCCACCATAGCATTTTTCACTAATTCCTACTAAGAGATATTACAAGGAATAATATTAATTACCTTAGGCACAAAACAAACACTATCATCGACCATAACATCATCTTTGGCCTCTGAGACAAGGACCTCACACTTTACCTCCCGAGCAGCCGTATCCTTACTCACAAGATTTTCATGGGCACGAAATACCTCATCTTCATTAAAATTTATGCCAATTTTTTTATTGTTAGAACCAGAGCAGTCCTCTGTCTCCACCAGAACCTCACCCTCCTCTGATTCCTCTATGATGAGCATTTTATCACCTTCCAAGGATGATCCCAACTCCTGATTGTCATTCTTTTCCACAAGTGTATCCATCTCTCCAATACGTGGCTGACCTTCCTCCGTCTGGTGCGCTTCCTTCGACACCCATTTTCTGCTTTCCTTATTTCCATCCAGTTTTTCCCCCTTCATTAACTCGTTTACATTTTTGTAGATTAAGCCCCTGAATCTTGCAATGTCGACAATAAGCTGGTAAATTTTCATACACTACTTTCTGAAGCCTACTTCCCAATTGGCGAGGTACCCCAATCCAAAAGGAATCAATAGGATCCTTAGCAGCATTCATCTCAATACAAACTCTTGTCGCATCCATCCGTGTAGTACATCTGGTACAATTGTCACTTCGCATATACTTCTTTAGCGGCATTGTGATATTCTGCAAAAATGATTCATGGTACATATTCGGTGGAAGCCCAGGAAGAAGAATCCAGACTGGAACCTCTGGCAATTCCAATTCCTCTGTATATTCCATTGGCCAGTGAAATGCAAGTTAAGGAACCCCTTTTACTTCACAAGATTCCCTTGAAAATGCCATCTTAAAATCCATCTCATTGGAGAAACGAACAAAGACCAACCTAGGAGAGGCCATAGAAGAAACCACAAGCTGAGAAGCAAGACCCCAGTGGCTCCAAATACACGACCGAATAACATCCAAAGAAGGACGTTTCCACAAGTATTTTAGAACCAGAGAAAACATAAACGGTATAGCTGATTTTGCAATCTCCTCCTTTGAAAAACTAATATAAACCTCTCCATCCAAGACCTTCGGGGATCTCAGCGGAATGGCAACCTTTGGAATAGCTTGTGGAGCAAAGGCCACCATGTCTGCAAATGTCCGGCGAACAAAAAATGCCGAGGAACCCATATGGCCCCCAACGACGGCAGGCATTGTGTGCAACACCCAAACCCTAGCAAAAATCACCTCACCAATCGCTTGTTTTATTGTAGATTCACTTCTATGTTAACTTTAGTTGATTTAATAGATCATGATTCATTGCCTCTTTTGGTTTTGTAAATGAGATGAGATGATTTGAGTTGAGATATATAAAAATTAAAAGTTGAATAAAATATTATTAATTAGAATATATTTTTTTAATATTATTTTTGTTTTAAGATTTAGAAATTTTAAATTGTTTATTTTATTTTGTGTGAGAATTTGAAAAAATTGTAATGATGAGATGAGATGAGAATGATTGTAAAAACAAACGAGGCGGTTTCAAGAATTTTGAAGTCGTGTACTGGAATGTTGTGATACCCCATATAATAAGGATAATAGTAAGTGGTATATGAGATCTCACATTGAGAAGTTATTGCTTTTTATAAGGTTTCAATGTGGTTTTAATTATATCATTGACTAGTCATTTTAGAGTATATGTAATGTGGTATAGGTCTTCCATTCGAGCGTTCAGAGACTATCCCAACCATAAATGTGAAACTTGAGTCGTGCTACCTACGACTGACTGGTCCGATGAGAACATCGAAAATTTAAGAGGGATAGATTGTGATACCCCATATGATAAATATAAGGGTAGGTAGTTTATGGGATCTCGCATTGCTTGGGAAAGAGAAGTTTTTGCTCTTTTTAAGGTTTGACTATAATTGTATCATTGACTAATCCTTTTAGAGTATAAGCCATGAAGTTTGAGTCTTCTATTGGGACGTTACAAATGTGATCTACTCTAGAATTTTTTTCTTATGCGACTTGAGTATTTATTTATTATTATTATTTTTTTTTTGCAATGAATATACATTTATTCAAATACCCTCATATACTGGCCACAGGGAGCATTTTACAACTTGAATAATATTGTTAAAATTAATTATAAACTCTATTAGTTTATCTTAGGGGTGCTACCCGCACCCCTCCCCGCACCATACGGGGGGAAGGTTTCCAACCCCACCCCCCGCCCCTCACCCCGGTGCCTGGGGATGAGGTTGAAACCGCACCTGCCTCGCCTCCTACTCAATCTAATAATTCATTAGGTCTATAAATTATTTTTTGGTCTAAAATGACCCAAATTATAATATAATTTAAATTATAAATTAAAATTTATACATTAAAAAAAAATATAAACTTATCATAGATGGATTTTGGATTGTCTAGGCCTTCTAGGCCAACCTTTATATAGGAGACCAAGGTAATATAATAGTCATACTTAAGCAATATGGGACTTGCTATTCCATTAACTTGAATTCAATTTCAAGTTTTTAACAAATTGTATATATCTATATACAATATATTTATATAAATATTAAAAATATAATCTTTTATATTAAATAGGAGAGGGGTGCGTAGCGGGGGGCGAGGCCCCGCTAGATTGGATTAGTATTTAAAAGTTTGACACGTTTAACTTAACGAGTTGGGTTCGGATTAACTTATATAGTCGAATATTCATAATTTAACACGAGACTAACATGAACAAGATTTGCCACCCACAGTTGAAGCTTTTTCAGTATTTAAGAGCCATGAACTCATCCATTTTGGCAGGTCTTCCCCAAGCCAACTGGAATCATGAGGCGTTATATGTACATACATACATACATGCTAATTAATATAATATTATATAATGTAAGATGATGTTCAATTAAATTCATCCCATAGTAGACTTTAATTAATTTATCCATTATATATATATTGTTAATGTCGTATGATGCGGCCTGGGCAACTCTACACTGTTGGGGCTCGATCTCTTTCCTATAAAGATGAAGAATGGGGGAGCTCGGGGGCTATGGTTCCTCCGATGCTCAAGTTAGTTTAAGGTAGGAGATGAAGAGAGAAAGTGAGAGCTAGGAAAAATGAGTATAGAAAGATTCAAGAGTGTAAGTCAGCAACCCATTCCCAATAGAGGGAGGGGTATTTATACCTGGTTAGGGTGACACCCGAGACGATGGTGACCGATGTGCGGCTTCGTACTAGGATTGGGTGTCCATGCTGACTTGCCAAGTCTGACCAGGGTTGTCTCTGACACCCGGGGGCATGCATAACTTGCCAACCCTCAGGACGCATTGAATGCGGCGTAGCCGTTACACCTGGCATGGCGTGCCCACTCCTACTCCATTAAATGCGGTGTGGTCCTGGATAAGCTCGTTCGTCCTCCAACACTGTTTGGACAACTATGTCAGGGACGAAGATGTCTCTGATGGTTGGTCAATTATGATGTTAGGCTGCCTGCTGTGTCAGGGTCGTCCTCTTGTTAGGACACTTTGTCTTGTGCCCTTCCTTCTGGGCCTCCCGTGCAGATTCGACCCACCCTAGACCTTGTACGTGGGCTTGGGTGCACGCACGGGCGCACACACACAAAGATTTCCAGTGTTCCCTAAATCCTTCGCACATTGCTTAATATTACTGCTTCTTGGCAGTTGATCTGGTTACGAAGAATAAGGCCGAAAATATTTCACTTCCCAATCTCTTTGGTAGATCCACTTAGGGTTTTGTATTGATCATCATGAAGGTCGAACAAAAACCCTCAGAGAAACTTATTGTTTGCTGAAAATATTTAGTTCAGTAATCCATAATAGATATACAAATCATGGTATCAACAAAACATATATAAGAGCTCAATAGACAGAGAGAGAGCATGATAAATGAAAGTATAAACTCCATACAATTAGTAGCAAGAACTGTCTGGAGACTTGCAAGCACAACTTTAAGCTCCGTTTGGATACAAAGCTGTTTTTAATTGTTGAAATGAACTCAATTCGTTTCAAACCAATCATTGATAAGACCCATTATTTTTTCAACTTCTTATAAAAAAGTTAAACTCATATCAACCTATTTTATATATTCAAAGACATATCTCAACTTATTATATTCAAACACATTTCAACGGGGACCCACAAAACTACTATTTATAAATCAACTTAAATCATTTGAAATCACTTCAGCATCCAAACACAACTTTAAGTATATCTCAGATGATCTGTGAATAATAATAAAAATATTAGTAAATCATTTATAAATACTAATAAATAATTTGTGTATAGTAATAACTCAGTCTGAGAATAGCTTTATTTACTTCCGGGAGCCCCCGCTCCGGACCAACCTTTCTGTGTGCTTCGCCTAGTTCCAGCTTTTATAAAACGGCCCCTAATTACGGTACCTTGTAAATATTGACAACTGCAAAAGCCACAAATATCCTAAAGACGATGATATTGATGATGTTAGACTATCCGATAAGAGCAACCATTTGGCTAGGCGGTCGATCCTATAGGGCTTTATAACCGATCTATATACTATGCTATGGAAATGTAAATCTCAGAAATACTAAGATTCAACCGTTAATATTCCTCTGGAAAAGATTTCTGAACGACCCTAAATATATATAAATAATAAAGACAAATCAAGCTAAAAATTGTAGTAGTTTTCAAATCAAGAGGGTATTACAGTTAGAGTCAAATACATTAATGGGCCATACTTAGGCCGACTAAGTTATAATAAGGAGTGGGTAAAAAGAAAATAAAAAGGTTGGCTCAGAT
This sequence comes from Pterocarya stenoptera, assembly GCA_003123785.1. Lineage (NCBI taxonomy): Eukaryota > Viridiplantae > Streptophyta > Magnoliopsida > Fagales > Juglandaceae > Pterocarya > Pterocarya stenoptera. Next base: position 23,733 of record QEOT01123647.1, read on the forward strand.
AAAGAGAACTTGAGATAGCTCTAACATTAACCTCATCATCTGCGGGAGATTTTCAGATGCCAGTATCAGCTGGAACAATATGTACTTTCGTTGCAACAATTGTCAAATCGAGAGATGTTACACATGCTTCCCACGCAAGGCTGTCTCTCCCCATGGCTAGCTATACATATCTGTGACAAAAATCAATTCAGAACTAAAACTGATTACACAGAGAAAAAGAAAAGAAAGAAACTATGCACAGGCACGATCAGGAAGGACTACAGAAGCAACTTGTTTCTTTAGATACACATAAGTTTTTGTTTGTTTAGTCACTCATATAATATATTGTTTTTTTGGTATGAGACCTGTACAGGTTTCTAATTCAACAATACCAAATCAAGAAATACAGACAAGAGACCCATAGAAAACCAGCACCATCTCTAAGAAAACTGCAAGGTATGATGAACTAAACAAGGAGTAGCCCAAAACAGGAATTAAACTCTCTCTCTCTCTCTCTCTCTCTCTCTCTCTCTCTACCAAGAAATAATGAGTAGGTCGAACATATTGAATGAAAACAACAATGTTGAATGAGATTTTCCAAGCAATTTAAAATGCCAGTAAATTGCTTACAACATCATGTATTGGACAGCCAACTGAGAGAGAGAGAGAAGGCCCCAAAAACCAAAAAAGAAAATTCCATCTGAAAACGCACCTCCAACCATCCCAACAGGTTTCCTGATTGACTCAAATCACGCAACCATTATCCATTTCACAGTTCTCATAAAAAATCAGAATCTCCCAAAATATCGTCGTACATTGGGAGTCGGTCACCCACAACAATTAATTAGAATTTTATTAAGTTTGGCCCCAATTTACTTTACTTTTAAAAAAACACTCGGGTATGCTTCTTCAAAAGGAGTCAAGAGTTTTGCATATCTTCAAAACTATGCTTTAAAAAAGATCTTCTATGGCACAAATTGTAAATTTTTCGGTGCCATTACTTTATGCAGAGTGAACCTGCTGACACATCTCATTAAACAAATCATACAACGCCAAAATATTCAACAAAAGGATAGAATAGTCTTGCTCTTTAAGTTCTCGTAACCTGCACAGCCCTTGCTGATCTGGATCTTCAAGTTTCAATAACATTAACACTAAAATCATATGGCTCTGGCATCAAACTAATACAATTTAAATAGAACTAGTAAGTACGATGAGTGCACAATCAAGTAAGTAAGAAACAAAAATAGACCAATCAATGCAACTATGGGGCAAAAAACCAAGCCATGACCCTTTATCTGATACATAAAAGAAACCATCTTTCATAATTCCACCTAATCTGAATACAACACAAGCAGACCAGTCAAAGACATAGCTGACAGCCCATACCAAGGTTCGCAAGGACTCTGTCACCAAAACATACACCAGAAAAAATAACAACAAAGCACTTCTAAGAGGTTAAGTACATTTGTCTAATCCCACACACTGAACAACCCCTTAAAGCAAAACCCCATCCTGACAAGGCAATCACATATATGATTAATACCATCATTTCAAAGCTCAGAGAAGCAGGTTTCATTGTCAAGACTAAACTGATGCATGAATCCAGGACCAAATACCAAACCTACAAAAGACATTTAACTGAAAGGATCCGTCCACAATAACATGAGAACAACTAACTGAATAGTTAGATACTATAGAATTCTAAGAACAAATGACACCATCCTGCCAATGCATAGGAAAAATGAACATTTGCCCACACAAACAGCCATATATAATTTCCAACATGCAACCATTAAGCACCTGCAATGCTTCATGGCCCAAAAGATCACCACTAATTCACAAACAAGGTCAGGACCTCACTGATACCCTATCGTGGTGAGTCCAGAACCTCAAAGAGAACAAATTCAACTAAAACAAAGACCTTCACTTACTGCCATCCTGACATCCAAAATGCTTGAGCGATTGATGAAATACAACGCCACCTTCAAAATTCGCTTGATTTTTTTAAGTACAGTGACAGCTCATAGTTAACCTCTTCGATAATAATTTATTAACACCTTTTCATTCAATTAACCTCTTTGATAAAAGTATAACCACCATCTCACTGGGATTGTCACTTTTAGAGCATTTAAGAACTCATAAAATACCTCCTTTTCACACCAACAAAAACAATTACGGGGTCAGTTCCCTTATACCCAAAAACCATCAACATGATATAAAGCTTCTACAAAATAGCATCATCGAGATACACTAGGCAATGAGTTTTAACAACATGATGTTGAATACCATACTGTGTGCACGATTCAATAGAATTCCTTAATAAATCTATATCTATAAGCACCAAAGCCCCAAATCTATTAATTAAAACGAAAAGAACTCGTAGAAAGATGATAAATTTCCCGCACCGTTGGATCTGGAACGCTTGCCATGCTTGATCCTCTCGAGCTGAACCTGCGTGTCCATGAACATATTCATCCTCTGCATCTCCAAATCCTTAGAGAACTGCATCCTCTGCTTCTCCAACTCCACCATCTGCCTCACCTTCTCCCTCTCCACCCTCTCGTACACCTCTCCGAACCTCTCTATCGCCCTCGCCAACCTCCTCATCCCCTCTCTCTCCTCCTCCACCTCCTCGCTCTCTCTTTCCTCCTCCTCCTCCCCCTCCTCATCTTCATCCTCCACGTCATCCTCCACCGAAGCAGCGGCCGCAGCCGCCATCGCCGAGTAGTTCCTCCTGAAAAACCCCTCGTCCATAGCCGGAGCCGGCCTCTTCTGCGGCAACGCCACGATCGCAGTAGAAGGAGGCGGCGTCGTTTTCTTGTAATAAATAGGAACTGCCACCGGCGGAGATGGAGACAAGGACGGAGACGGTTGAGGGGGCAGCTTCTTGGCGGACACGTTAGATCCGATGAGTGAGTCGAGACGTTCGAAGAAAGTCCAAGAGGAGACAATATTTAAGTCGGACGACGAAACCCTGGCCTTCTCAATCTTGTACTTCTTCTTGATGGTGTCGATGCGGTTCTTGCACTGGACGTCGGTACGGTGCGTTTTCTTGGTGTGGCCGTGGAGGGCGTTGACGGCGTCGGCCACGTCCTGCCAGTCCTTCTGACGGAGGTTCCCCCGGTTGAGCTCGAGGTAACGGCGGCCCCAGGCGTCGATCAGAGTAGATGTGGCGTCCTCGCTCCAGCAATCCTCGCGTACGGGCAAAGGGCGGGAGTGGGTGGTGGGCGGCGTCGTTAGGGTGTCCGTAAGGTCGCCCATTGCGGAGCTCTGGTGGTGGTTGTGGAAGATATTCTCGGATGGGGGGCTGGGGTTTGTTGGGTCAGGGAATAAAGGAGAAAAGAGGGAAAAGTGGGGTTACGGTCGGCGATGAAGTGCCGGGCGCATGAGCCGTAAGTGTAGGGGAAGGGGGGTGGGGGTCATACGGTACAGTCGAGCCGTTGAGGGGTCGCCGGGGGTGGGCGCGTGACGTTTGGATGTCGAGCATTGCGCTAGCGGCTTGGGCTGTTGTACAGTTTCGGCTCGGCTCAGATCCCGTCGAGCTGGCAATTACCGTGTACAATCTTTTCAGAAGTGCGGTTTTTAACTCATGTACGTTGGCTTGTCCGTTCACGTGGGCCTCTCGCTCTTGTCTCTCCGCTGTTGCTTGTTCCGTTTGGATTTCCTACTTCTCTCACCGCTTTTTTTTTTTTTTTTTATAGACTAACAAATTAATGTTATTCATTTAATTTTGTTACATAAATGGTATTTTTTTATTTGCCAATTTTTTAAATTACTAAAAATATTTATTTTAGAAACTTAAATAAATAAAATTAAATAAAATACAAAAAATCAATTACTTTTATTATTATAAAATAATAAAACTAGATTGAAATTAAAATATAAAAAGATAATATTATATATAAGCAATAAAAGAAAAATCAACCAATCCAAAATCTCGTTTATTTTCGGAGATGAGTTAAGATTAAAATTAAAAAGTTGAATAAAATATTATTAGAATATATTTTTTAATATTATATTTATTTGAGAATTTAAAAAAATTAAATTATTTATTTTATTTTATATAAAAAATTATAATAATGAAATATAAGATTTTTAAAATTTTTAAAATTTTAAATTTTAACCTCAAATACAAACAAGATCTTAACGAATAATATATATTATCTTTTTCAGACAAATGAAAATAACCTGTCATACATAATTTTAAAAATACCAAGTAATGTTTCGACTTTGTATTGGTTGGCAGAGGGTTGGTGAAATATTGACTAATGTTGAGGCATTCGTCATGGGAGAATTTCGCTTTTTGTTTGGGAGTTTGAAAACGCCTTCCTCCGATCGGATTCGTAACCACGAGGCTCCGTTTTGCGTGTGGGGAACAGGTACTATGCCACTGCTGTGTGGACCACATCCACGTCAACTTCAAGCTCTTCTTTTTCTTTTTCTTATTTTTTTTTTCCTTTTAGTTTCCCTTTTCGGAATTTACTAAATATATGTATACGAAAGTAAACTTCAACAAACTCGACGCCAAATTTCCTAAACATTTCTTCAGCTTTTACCTTACCTGTCACGTTGAAACTTGAATGACAGATTACCAAACAGTTTTTCCAGTTTCACTATGAATTTGATCAATTAAATAAAACAACAATCACAGACTTATAATCATATTTATAATTTTAACACAATTATACGTTAAATCGAAGGTATTTTTATAGAATATTATTAATTTTTATAAATTATTTTATAAAAATATATTTTATTTAAAATAAAGTTGTGTAAATGCAGGTTACATCATGCGTATCATTTATTTATAAAATTCAAATTTTTAAATATATTTTTTAAATCAAATTATATCATCTAAATATCTGTGCTCTGTAAATCAATTTAAAAATCAAAGTTTAAAGAAAAAACAATACAAGAAAGGTTTTCCAAAGGGTTTTATAAGGCTCGTGGCAGTAGTACGGGGCCAATATCTTTGGTATTTAAAAAGAAAAAAAGAATTGCCAAGATAAGGTGACGAGGAGAAAGTATGTGCACGATAATAGGATAATATATGTGGAAATAATACGAGTAACGAAAATATATAAAATTGGGACAAAATAAGATAATATTGTAGGGTGGACAAAATTAATATACAATCTTTGCCCCCATTCTAATGTTAAGATGAATTGAATTTTTTATAAATAGTAATGAGTTGAGATGGTAGAGTGAGTTTTATGGAATCAATCAAAAATGAGTTTAGATATATTTAGATATTAAAATGAGTTTAGATATATTTATGAAAAATTGAAAAAGATTGTAAATCCTACGTGCAAAAAGATGTCAAGTTGACAAAATTTATGGGTCCCACATGTAAAAAGATTTTGAGATGAAATGAGTTTAGTAATTTGAGAGTTGAGTGTTTAGATATTAGACTTATGATGGTTTGGATTTTGAGATGAGTTGAGATAGTTTGTAAATATTAGAATAAAATATTGTTAGAATATTATTTTTTAATATTATTATTATTTTAAAATTTAAAAAAGTTGAATTGTTTATTATATTTTATGTGAGAATTTGAAAAAATTATAATAATGAGATAAGAGAAGTGAGTTCTAAATCCAAACTTAAAATTAGATTAAACTTAGTTTTGTCTAAATTTTAAACTGGGTCTTATGCAAGCTCTGTATACTTTTTTTTTTTTTTTTAATAAAAAATGAGATATATTATTAAAAAATAATTTCAACATGTGTCTCCTATACTTTTTAATTTTTTTATTAAATATGCAAGACTTAAAAAAGACTGTAAATATTAGTTCTAGGCAGAGGACAACAACCCTATGCAAAGGGCCAAAGTGAGAGGCAGTACGTTACTGTACATACCGCCTGAAAACTTGGGATCCACATTTCCAAATGAATTTTTCCAGGGAAAACAAATTATCTGTAGCATTGGGCCAACCTCGGTATGGGTCAATTTCAATGTAAAAAAAAAAAAAAAATTTCTTTTCCTTTTTTATAGACCTATGTTTTGGTCCAACGAATGATGACAGTTTTTATTAAAAAAAAAATATATTGCTGGAGATATTCTAAGATTTACAGCATTATAAAATGATTAATCATCAATTAAAAGTTAAATCAAAAGATAAGTTTTACAAAAACTCACCACATTCATCGGCCATCGCAGTCTATAGCTTTCCTTTCGCGAAAAACTTGATTTCCATGCATTTTCCTTTCTCGAAAACTTCCCTGACTCGAAAATCATAGAAAGTCATTTTGCTTTTGAAAAATTTGTGTGCATGTATATTGTTGGAGAGAGAGGGTTCTTCAGTCTGCTGGAATATCTGTATTGAAGTGACCCACTGCTAGAGGTACATCTGACATGCCATAAGATCATTTTATTTGATCACTTTGCAATGATATCTGAAGCCGATGAGTAACACCTTTTGTTGGCCCAGATGGTGGGACTGGAGAAAACTGCTCGGCAAAATGTATGTATGCATGGTATGTATGGGCTTGCTCAAGGCTCAACCATCTGCCAGCCACCCAATGCAGGGGTCAAACTCTACTGTAATTACCTTTACAGGATGCCATTGGCACCATGCATCTAATCATCTCTGAGAGAACAAAATGCTTAAAGACATGCCCACTTGTTAGTGCAAGGCTAGAGTTGCATTATTCTATGGTGGAAAAAGGCAATGTGGGGACTCTCATTTCATCCCACCCGAAAGTGACTTTGTTTATCCTAATAAATAAATATTATTTGATTATTAATTATATTATGGAGAACTACCTCATGGGGTTGCACTCTATCAAATTCCATATGCAGTCGATTGATCTGATCTCTTTGAAATGGTTTGGTAATCAGATCATATGATATGGGTATGATCCTGTGATCTGTCTTGTTTTCATAGAGAGAGAGAACACAGCTATTGATGCATGCTCATTCCTGCCCTCCTCCTCATCTAATCATCTCTGCGATATGGGGTATTTTTCTAACAGGAATCATGCCAGGATTCACGGAAGAAAATGGGCTGAATTTAGTGTCACAGAAACCAATGAATGGATGAAAATTAATGATCAAAACCATCACCAGTGATCCTATGGCAATAACTGATCTCTCTCAACTCTCTCTCTTTTCCTCATTACAAATATGTTTATTTTATATTACTGCTGGAAAGAGTTATATTCTTCCATTAATCATGGAGTTGATGATCACAGCATTGCATCATTAATTTGACGATACAACCAGGATGACCAGTACTTGCAAACTACCACTTTAGTTTGCTTATTGAATTGGATGTAGCCAAGCCATGTCCGTAGATACAACAATATTGCAAGTAAACTACCACATTAATTTGCTTGTTGAATGTTCATATATATATATATATATATATGTGCAGTTCAAACTGCTCAACAAGATTATCTCAATGATCATAGCGCAATCACCATCGATTAATTTTTATTCATTTGCTGATATATATATATATATGTGATAAATAAATGTACACTAGTGAACAGTAAAAGTGGGTCTCTCTCAAAAACAGTGTTTTTACCTTTGATAACTCTCTTTCAATATCAAAACACATACCCCACAATGCTTTGGACTTCCCCCTGATCTCTCTTTCATAACATCACAATCCGAATTCCGGTAACGGTGACGTAGTTATGGCCTTATCGGATGCCGAAATCCTACCAAAACTGCTCGTAGTACTAACCATAATTTCCGAACTCTGATAGAATATTGCATTATTTTTCTTTTATATGCCTATATGTACACAGCCATAAACAAAAGTGCAAAAACAAGTTGAAGCAGCAGCGGAAGAAGAACGATAAAAAAAAAGAAAGTGAAAGAAACAAATGCGAATTATGAACCCTAAGGGATGAACCTTAAAATATGAATCACAAGAAGAACCAAAATCCGCCATTAGACATCACTTGGTGACTCACAAATGCTCTCTAAGTGAGGCCTCCACACGCCAACACGACCTCGCCTACGATCTCTTTGCGTGGAAATCTTCTCCGAGAGTATTTCAGTCAAGTACCGATCTGATATCAATAGGTTCGTCATGGCCATAGCGTTGTTGGCGTTGCTATCGGGCTCTCTTCTTTTCTTTCTCGCTGATGATCTTGATCGGGTTTTTTCTGGGTTTGAAGGCACAGGCATGAGGAAGTATATTTTTCCACGTTGAAGCTCTGCGTCGGGAGGGACTATCACAATCTTTGGGACGCAGCCATCGTCCGAGGAAGAAGAGGGTTTCTTGAGGACGTGCTTAGGGTAAGCCTTCATGATCTCGCTGGCTCGGATTGTCCCACTGATCTCTTCCACGCGGCCATTGGTGTGAACTATGCGAATTACGTCGAGAACTCCACATGGTAGAATGCAAGAGATGCAGCATCTTATGGTGTTTTTCATGGCTCCTCTTTCTTTCTCCCTCTCTCTCCCCTCTATAGGTGTCTCATGGAGAGAGAAAGAAGGAGAAGTGGAAGAAGGATAAAAGAGACTAAAGAGAGAGAGAAGGAAGGAAAAGGAGAGAGAAGGGTCTTTTCCTTTATGCCTATCCCAATGAGAGTGGGAATCAGCCACCTAAATTTTTTTTTAAGCAAATGATGTTTATATTATTCTTTCTTTCTCTCCCTTCTCTTTTTCTGCTTTTGTGGGTTAGAATTTTTTTTCGGACTTGCTTAGGATGAAATCTATGGCATGAATAATTGCATCTAATCTCACTCAGCTTTGCCTTTTGGATTCATCATTTAGGCTCCCTTCCTCTCTTCCCCCTTCGCCAAGTTCAATAATTTGGCATTGGGTTTGAAAGGTTGGGGGGACTCATGGGTGACACATGTGGTTGTATGATTGGGACGGCCAAGTAAGCTAAAACAAGATCCTTTTGCCAGGGGTGTCCCGGCCTGCGTGTTTCAATCAGAATGCAACATCTGGCCAGACGTGATTAATGAAAGAGCTGCTAATAGTTGGTGTGGTGGCTACTATAGTGTAGGGTCAACGAGAGAGAGATGGCTTTGTTTGGATTGAATCGGGAGAAGGGAGGGTGGGAAATGGGGGCACGGAGAAAATCTTCTTTTGAGAAGAGTTTGTGATCTTTCAATATCCCCAAGCAAGATCATGTGGGTTGTAGCTTTCTTTGGAAAGAGAGTCTGAAAGACTTCTTTTACTTTCATCTCTTCTGGTTTTATGTATGTGCATGAGGTGCTTTNAGGTCTGAAAGACTTCTTTTACTTTCATCTCTTCTGGTTTTATGTATGTGCATGAGGTGCTTTGCCTCCGGTGAAGCTTCCTCTACTGGCCAATTTACGAGGTAAATAAACATCTTTCAATCCCATTTCATTTATTTTTAAACAATATTCAAATACAAATACTTTCAAACTAAACATTATAACTTTTTCAATTTTTCAAATTAAAAACAAAATTCAACCTTTTTTAAATTCTCCATATAAAAATAATATTAAAATATTATATTCTAATAATATTTTAATTTTATAATATTATTTATTTATTTTTTTCTCTCTCCTTTTTCAAAATCCAATAAATACTTAATAATTCAAACTATCTCATTTCTATTTAAAAACCATATTATTACTGTTCATAAAATTATTATCTCCTCTCATTCCTCAAAATCTCCTAAATTCTCATAGCACGTGTCAATTTCTTTTAGTATTTAGTTGAGCTAATACCCCAATTGAGAGAGAGAGAGAGAGATTCTCCCCGTTTCCTAACTAGAAAAAGTTGAGTCCTTACTGTTTTTATTCCCATATATGCAACCAAATATTTACTTCCTGGTAATTAAAAATATCACCAAATAAAAGCACTAACGTTTGATTTGACAAAAAAAAGACTAAAAGCTTTGAATGGAGTGGTTGCATGTTTGTTTTCTTTTCTTCTTCACTTGCAGAAGTTAGGAGACTCTTTTGGAAGTAAACCATGGAATTCAAAAGTAAGGTAATGACACTAAGAAAAATTCTTCATGCTAATCTCTTAAGATAAGTGTTCATATGATTTGATTTGATGTCTATAATTTCATATTGACCTTGGACTATTTTACTTGTCAGCTACCATAAAGATTTTCCACAATAAAACAAGGTAGTTAACACTGTTTTTAAGTACTTTGATTGCCTATTTATATTTAGTTATGTCTCATCCATAATGTGGCCCACCAATTAAATAGGTTCAGATGTAGATAGATGGTAGTGGGTAACATGTGAGCAGAAATGGAGGGGAGGCCCCATAAAAAGGGTTCTGATATGGAAACTATTTTCTATCCTAAAATCCATCTGCTACATTAGCTTGCCTTGAACTCAGTAAATCTGCAGCCCTCCGATGAAAAGCTTAAACAGAAAATTGTTGGTTTTTGAGCTCTAATGATGCACCTTAACATATGCTATCAAAACTAATTTTTCTCTTAAAAGTGGATCAGAAGTTTTCGAATCATCTCTGGTAAGTTCTTAATGTAAACCAGACAATAACCAAGAAATAGCAAAGCAAACAACTTCAAACTACAACCTATCCCCAATTTCAACATAAATAAAATAGGGTTTACAACTAACATCAAATTATTCGTTATTATCATTTATTTTTATTTTTATTGTAATTTAAATATTTATTTGTTATTAAAAAAATACACATTAATTTTCTAATGTTCAAATTATTTCCAACGGATATAATTTTCTAACGTTTTTTTTTTTTTTTTACAATAGTCATATTATTTCAACTGATATATTATTTCAACGGTCATATTTTTTCAACCGATATATTTATGGTTATGTTAATGTTTATTGTTGTCCTAATTTTTAGTCATATATACAACAACTTGAAAATAATCTGACACAACAGCAACATCGAAAAAGAACAACTTCAAGCCCAAGCATATTAAATCATCTTGAGAAATTGGAAGCCTGAATTCGTGCTTTAAGTGGAATGCGCGAAACAATAACAAGCGGGAGATAGAATTTTTTATGCCAAAATAATATTTTGGCCAGCAGTTGGGACTCAATAGATGTGAAATTAATGAAAGTTAAAAATATTGTAACTTTATTGAGTTTATTACAGTCTTTTTTATGCAATCTAGTTAAATTTTGATCAAATTTTAACTTTGTTGAGTCCACTACCAGTGTTCTAAACCCTTTCTTTTGCAAACCACTTTGAAAACAGTAACAGAGAAGCTTAATTTTTCCTTTTAAAGCTTTTGCCATTCATAGAAGTTTTTATCCCAAGTTGCCGCTTTCGAACATTTCAAAGCAATCTCCCATGGAGAAACCATAATTGTAAAGTAAATGGTCTCAAAATCCTCACTTATGGGATGTACCAAATACATTGTATCAACCTTTACTCCACCTTATAGCATTCCAAATGCACTTAGCTGGCTCCCAAGTCATCCACTTTCTCAGAAGATCCACTCCACTTTGAAATAGAACCAAAGAGTAATAATACATACATCATAATTTTCACGACTCTTTTTGCAATTATCCTAAAAAAGATCAAATCTTATGACATAAATCCCAATTTCGCTGTCCAGGGATAGAAAACGCTTTTGCATTCAAAGTGCTACTTATTACCACAGAGGACTATATGTATATATGGATCTCAATTTCAGCAATAAAGGTACTTTGAGATTCAATATTTATCCAATCAAAAGAAGGTAAGATTGTCATTAATTAGCCATATGATCATGTTTCAGAAAAGGCAAATAAATTGCAGTTTATTTTAAGTGAAAAAGTTGAGTCTCTTTTCAAAGTTGTCACAAAAATGATTTGTCATCCACTTGCAGAGAGAAGAAGGGTTTATTATCCCCAAGTTTCTGATTAGATTTTAAATGAATGCGTGGGCACTATGCCACAATAATGGAGTCCACAAAAATCCAGACATATTTAATGAGGTTGTTTTGGGAAGGTTCCAACACTGTCCACCCAAATTTTAACCACATTCTAAAGTTAAGGAAATATGTTTCGTACGTACCCCACCGGCAGCCCCTGAAGAAAGCCGCTCGTCATTGCAACTCTACATCTCTCTCTCTCTCTCTCTCTCTCTCTCTCTCTCTCTCTCTCTCTCTCTCTCCATACAAGTTCTAGCTTATGGGATTTTCCGCCGGGCTCCATGAGTTGCTGATCTTCAATGACTTGTAGCACATCTCTGCTGTCCTAATTGAGATGAGGGTTGCTACAATTACAAACTTCGGGAAATATCTTCCAAATGCGCGGCGTTAATTGACATGACAAAACATGATTCGGTCATTTTCGTTAAAAATTAGTGATTAATTATCTTGCTTATTCACGTGGGATGTTCGAGGATCGAGTGTCTTGCCCCCATCAACTCCATTACCGGAATACTTAGCATTTCCATAAAAAATCTAAAACATATAATTAGCGATTAATTCTTGAACGCATTCTAGGCAAATTGACTAAGGTTGATCGATTGAAGGATCACCATTATTATTCAATCCTTCATGCTAGTGATTAGGGCGACTTTAGACGGTCGGCCATGTTGGTGCCACTAGACTGACATGTCATTGGCATACGAACTAGACCGTTTTTTCTTACGAATATGGTTCTATTATTAGTGAAATTACTTTGGATACTCGTTTAAACAAGGAACGCCATTTGAGCTCAAATGCTCATGTCCAAATTCTTCGTTTAAGACCCGATAATATCTCAAGCCCGTAATAAGGATTATAGATCTCCGACCTAGATGGCTTACAAACTTGGGTGGCCAGTTTTAGAAAATGGACTCTGATTGTTATAAGGCCTGCATGTAGTTCCCGATATCTTGTTCCACTCTGGGCCCCGTAAGTAGTTTACTGACTTAGTTCATGGCCCATTCAATAGTTGGAGGAAATAGTACATCTTTTTATTTTTATTTTTCCCAAGCAAATAGCTCATCAGTTTGAACGACACTATCTTTTTAGGTTGTATTTGGTCAGTGAAGTATTATCAGATATTAAGTGAATAATAATAATAAAATATTAATAAAATATTAAATAATAATAAAAAGTAAGAAAAGTGTTACTCATAAATTTTTTTAGAGTAATGTTATATATATGTACAATTTTATGGACAATATTATATATATTATCGTATTAGATATCCACACCATTTTATCAATTTTTTCTTTTTAATTTTCGAATGTTAAAAGTTTTAAAATTTCAATAATTGATACGCACGAATAGAATAGTTATGTGCATAAAATTTTAAATATAGATAGCATTTTCAAATTCTTTAATCAAATCTTAATTCGATATTAAATTATTTATTATTTCACATATATTATTTAATCATACAAGAATGTGATAAAAAAAATAACCATTAAAATAATTAAGAATATTATTTTTATATGTTTAGAGTTTCTTGGCAAATAGCTGAGAAATTGCAAATTGGGATTCTAATTTTCTACTAAAAAATTAGAAAGGTAAAAAATAGGTGAAAATATGTTTTCTTGAAATAATCCGTTATTTCAAGATTAATTATTCCCATCCTTTTTTATGTAGAGTAAATTTTTCATAGGCCTGATTTGAATAGTGAGAAAGATAAGTTGATATGTGAACAATAGTAAAATAGTTTATAAATAGTAATGAAATGTTTGAGTTGAGATGTTTTATGGAATTTTAAAAAATAAGATAAAAAAGGTTAAATAAAAATATTATTCAAATAAAATTTTCTAATAAAATTTTTGTTTTGTAATTTGAAAAAGATGAGTTATTTTTGGTGTTGTGTAAAAATTTTAAAAAGTTGTAATGATTAAATAATAATTATATAAAAATTAAAAATTAAAAAATATTTAGATATTGAAATAAGATGGGAGATTTACAATATCCAAATCAAGCGATCAAAAATAATAAAGCCACGTGAGCAATAAATGTTTGGGACCTTTGGACATCTAGATGAGAGGATTTCAAAATTTTTATAATTTTATTTTTAAATATTATTTAAACATAAAAAATCTTCAATTTCAAGTCTTCATTATCTAATTATTATAAATTTTTTAAATTTTTAAACAAAACATAAAAAATAATTTAAGATTTTATTCAAATATTTTATTCAAATTATATTTAATTTTATTATATTTGTATTCAATTCTTTTTTCTCTGATTTTATAAAATTTAATAAAACATCTTTATTTAAATTATTTTATTATTATTCACTTTTCAATTTATTATTATTCACATAATTATATTATCTGATATAAAAAAAGACCGTCTCGTGTTTGGGCAATGCTACACTCACGAAGAATACTTACCGAGAATTCTCAACGTATAAATTTTTTTTCTTTTGTTTTTTGTTTTTTTCAATTTTTTATAAATTTTAAAATATTTTAAAATAATTTATAAAATTGTTAAAAAAATTAAAAATTCTATGTTATTGTTATTTTTGCGTATTGATTATATAAAAACTTATAGAAAATAATCCGTTTATTATTAAATAAATAAATAAAAGAAACTCGGTAGCTTTCTTTTTCGAGAGTAGCATTTTCCCGTGTTTTGAATCTTTGATCAGAGATTCAGAATCATCGCTTATTAGTTTACTTTTTCAGTCGTGCACGCCTTCCAAGCGGATAAGCAAGAATCTCACATCATTCCCCCAAACCCTATATCCCCGCAACTCCTCCTCCCGCGACATGCGCGTGCATAGCTCCATTACGATCGCCCATGCCCACGAGTTCGATGTCCCCTCCTGCGATTGGAACAAGTACGACGAGTTTGCGTGTTCAGGGCTGCCGTGGACAAGACGATCAGGGTCTGGGACGTGAGGAGCTACAGGGTCCCCGGCACCTGTTCTGAATGGGCACGGCTACTCCGTGAGGGAGGTGATGTTCTCACTGCACAGGCTCTACCGTTTGGTAGAAGACGCGATCTTGAGGATCACCACTCGGAGTTCGCCTTGCTTGTGGAGGGGTTGCTCGCCACTACCGGCTGGGACGAACCCGTCTATGTTTGGCAGCATGGACCACGGAGCCGACCCGAAAGCGGTCTGGAAGGAAAGTTTTTTTCTTTTCTTTTCTTCCTTTATATATGATTTTTTTATTATTGATCTTTAAAAATTTTAGGTGAAAGCAATGGTATAGGGTAGTGAAAAGTGACGAGTGTGATGCTTGGTGGGGTATTTGGTGGAAATGAGGGATAGAACTAGGATTTGGTGGGTGATGTGTGGAATGTTTGAATATAAGTAATATGTGTTTTTTGGCTATATAAAAAACAATAATAATATGTTATGAAGTTGTATAAAAAATACATGTTTATAAATTATCTTAAAAGATAATTTTCTTTGGGATTTTCGGAGTTTGCTAGAGACCATTGCAAAAAGAAAAAAAAAACTGAAATATCAATTTAGGATTTCCCTTCAAATTAAGCTCGACGACAATCTTCTATGGAATAAAATTCATCTATTATTATTTTTGAAGTGAAATTTTTGATAATTTCTTTCTCTATATAAACTAGTAAATAATCAACAAGAAACTTATCTTCCATTCAAGTATGTAATCTAGTTTTTATAAGTTTCAATGTTTCATGGTAGGAAATACTTACTCAGTAGTAGCAGTAAAAATAGGAAGAGTTAATACTAGACGAATTAACCTGTCAATTAAATAATAGATCTTTAACTTTTTTTAAATTGCTAGTCCTCTGTATAGCTTAGATAATGTAGACATCTTGAAAATTTGAATGCGTTAGCACATCAAGCTCATAATGCTGCAATTGAATTCTCTAAAAGAATTTTTTTTGCTCAGTAAAATCCTGTGGATAAAACTTTTCAATTAATTTGCATATATCATCATTTTAAATTATTTATATGCACCTTTAGGGTTAAAAGCAACACTAAGAATGAGAAGTTTCATTATGTGGTCATTAAATCTATTGTTCAATTCTTGCAACTGGAAGTCTATTGTAGCAATAAATATATCAATCATAAAATGATGCTTCATTAATGTCAATGACTTGTCAACTTGATGACGAGATTAGCCTCAAGCTTAAGTATATGGACCATTCATATCAGTAATATCAATTAGGTGTTTTTCATAAAATGATTTAACATCAATAAGCAAAGACTCCCACCCATCATCTCTCAGCTTTTGAATGAGTATTTTTGTGGTTGAAATTAGGCTCATAGCACTCACAATATCTTGAAAATTTTGTTGCAAAGATTGACAAAATGCTTTAGTGATTCCTATGATTTTTTTCATCATATGTAATATCAAAATAAATTCAAAAGATGTTAATATCATGTAAGCTGCTTCATCATTACCATGTTGAGAATAATTTGATCCCTCATTTGAGATAGTATTGATAACTGAGCAAGTAGCACTGAACATCCTCATCAAGCTACAAACAGATTGAAAATTAGATCCCCATCTAGTATCTCCAGCATGTTGTAGCGTACCAATTTGATTTGCCCCTTTTCCAGTCTCAATCTCATTGGAAGCAATCAGACTTTCAATTTCAACAGTTTGAGCAAATTGTAATTCATAATTACGTTTAGAAGAACTAACAACAATATTGATAATAGATGTCAAATGGACAAAGAACCAATGAACATGTTTGGCTTCTTTAGAGGCTGCAACTAAAGCTAATTGTAGTTTTTTTTTTTTATAAGTAAAAATTTTATTCATCAAAATAGTAATAGGCGAAGCCCATGCACACAAAAAGTATACAAAAGAAATACCTAGTTACATTTTGAAACTAAAAAAGCAAAGACAAAAACTCATTGACAGCCCCTCCATTGAGTACAATAGCAAAAAACCAAGTAAGTAAAGAACTTGTAAAAAATCTCCAGAGTTCATCTCCACTGCGTTCCCTATTATTAAAACACCTCTCATTCATTTCCAACCAAATGCACCACATAATACACAAAAGAATCATGTTCCATGCAGTTGCCACTTGGGAGCAAGTATGAAGACTGGTCCAGCTTGCTAGTAAATTGACCATTGCTTTTGGCATAATCCAGATCAGTCCAGCTCTTCTAAACACACCATCCCACAACACTTTATCCACATCACAGTGTAGAAATAAATGATCCATTTGATTCTGCGTCTTTTCTACACATAAAGCACCAATCCAAAGCAATCAATCTACGCTTTCTCAAGTTATCTATTGTCTGAATATTCCCTATTGCAGCTGTCCATACTAAGGAAGCCACATTTGACGGAACATGAGCCTTCCATATACCCTTCCAAGGAAAACAAATGTGTTGCTGATTGATCAATAACTTATAAAATGAACTAACTGTAAACTTGTTAGAAGCTGTATGTCTCCAGCACAATTGATCCCTACCATGTCTTCTAGTATGCACTGTGTACAACAATCTGAAAAAATCAGTAACCTCCTCAATTTCCCAATCCCGAACAGGTCTGGAAAAACTAACATCCCAAAGCACCTCTCCTTTAGAATATCTCATCTCTAAAGGCCTTCTATACAGTTCCACCTCTGGTGGAGATGTTGTTGTTATTTCTGTTCACGGATTTATTTTGACAATCATTTTTCTGTGCACGTTGATGAATGTCCTGAGTAAACATTCCCCTGTATAATAGTTGTTATTTTTATTTTTTTGAAAAAAAAAAAAAACAGATTCAAATTCTTTGGTTCTTTTATTAAATCCATGGGATGTGTCCTCATTTAGGAAGTATATTTCTTGCACATTGGCTTTCCGAGAATGCAATGACTCGTTTAGTATATTTTGAAGTTCATATTGTATACAGGCGTTTGTACAATATGTTTGGATTTTTTAATTCTTATAAAATCTTTCTGTTTAGTTCTTTTTTTTCCCCTTCATCTTGGGGTTGAGTAGGTTGACAAACAATCATGTTCATTAATAGATGGGCTGCACTATATTGCTTTGCTTGGAAAATTTTCAAATACAAATGCTATTCTTGGGCTTTAATTTCATATGTGAATTACTTGAATGAAAAATCACTTAAAATATAATGCATCTCAATTGGCATGACTGAAATGATACAATGTTTTATAAGTTTGAAGATGTTAGCACTCAAGATGAAGAACATTTTTCATTTTCAAAACGTATTAAGTTTGTATGCGTGTAAAATTCATTTGTCCTCTCAAGTATAATAGCATTTGCTTACGAAATAATAAAAATAATAATGTTTAGTCAAGGAACTTTTTGGTAGAAACAGAACTAAATGCTTTAGCCACAAAGTAATTTTACAAAAGTAAAAATTACGTAACATAAGTTTGTAATATTACTTTTGTAAAAGCTCCCTATGCGTGTAACATTTCTTCTTTTACAACAAAATGCGATTACTGCAAAAAGCTTTCAATGGTCAATTGTATACTGTGTCAGGGAAGGGGCATCATAGTACCTGAAGTGCTAAGCAACAGAAGTAAAAGCTATTTGGCGTCTCTTGCAACAAAATAAGTTTCAATTGTAAGTTGTCCCTAATGAAGATTCACTCGTTTGTTTTTGCAGATTAGGTAAGATGAGTTGAGATAAAAGTTGAAAGTTGAATAAAATATTATTNTTTTGATTTTGCAGATTAGGTAAGATGAGTTGAGATAAAAGTTGAAAGTTGAATAAAATATTATTAGAATATATTATTTTTGTCTTGGGATTTGAAAAATTGAATTGTTTATTTTATTTTGGGTGAGAATTTGAAAATTTTGTAATGTTTATTTGACTCTTTGTGATATGCTCCCCCCCCCTTCCCCCTCTGCAGAACAGTCAATTGATCCCCACTTATCATTGGATTTCAGCTTCTCTTCTTTCCAGTTCTGTTTCAAAGCTCTAGGTACACCTTCTGTTTAATGGTTTCAGTTTTATTTCCTTCTCTACACTGTAGGTTATCAGTTTCCTTTATTTCGAACGAGAAAGTGCCTGCATTATGAATTTATGACTCTGAAACCTTCACTATTTTTACTTATAAAAAAAAAAATAGACCTTCTCTATTTTCGTAGCAATATATATATATCTAAGAAACTTTCTCTTGTTTCTGTCACTCTTTATATATTTGTGTATATGTATGTAATCAAGAATTATTGATGAAAATAATAGGCGGAGCCTATGTACACGTTTTTAATCCCAGCAAAGCTGGCAGTTTATAAACTTAATTACTGGCTTCTGGCCAGAGCAGAGGCACAAATCATATACGAAGTCTGATCTTATACTATATATACTATGCATTTTCAGAATTTCTTTCTAAAATGGGACGGTTTGGCCATGAAGATTGGAGAACGAAAAATGATTTGTATAAATCTCCATGCTTAGGAATAAGATCAATGTATATATATTTATATATAATTATATATATGGAGGAAGTGGATGGTGTGGGGATATCCCTGTCATTTTCTATCACACAGGTGTAACTATCAATTGTGGTCCGCATTCTTTTGGATTTGTTTTGAGGATTCCGGACATCTATTGCTCAATATCTCACTCGATAGAAAGCTTCGGGCTTTGGTACACGGAATTGGAATAATTATTCCATAAAATAATTATCCCTTAATTTGTTGAGAAATGTTTTAGATTGCAAAATTTTTTCTGAAGTAAATCTAACATGTCACAAGAAGTCATGCCAGTTTCTAAGTTTGTATTTGTGAAATCTATAGTATTTCTCTCTTTTATTTACCATTTTATAAGGAGGAATAATTATTCCATAAGAATACATCTTCCTTGAAATAAAGAATATCTATTCCTCTTAAAATAAGAAGAGCTATCATTGAGGCATTGAAAGTTAGATTAGGAAATATTTAAAAAAATACTTATTTTGTGAAAATATTTTTTAAACTTAAACCCTAGAGGTGGTCAAACCAACCCGAAATGGGTTTTCAAAAGCCATCCCAAAGGCCACGGGGTGGCATGGGCTGCCTCCAATTGTGTGGGTGGTCGGCTGCCACCGTTTTTTTTAAAGATTAAATTAGTAAACTTTTTCAGAAAAAAAATTAGGGGTTTAGGTATTTTAGAAATTTTAATATAATTCAAATGAAGGCGTCACATACTGCCCATCAAACAAATAATAGGAATGTCCATCATGCGTATCTTTGTGAAGCCTTATACCAAGAACACACTATTACCTAATTAATATATGATTTGTCATTTTTATCTTTTTATTTAAATACACATATTTAAGCATTAAGATAGAAAAGTAAAAATAAAAAATCATATGTTGATTAAGTAGAAGTATGTGGTGTAAGGCTTTGATGGAGATTTTCTTTGTTACTTTTAATCTAATCCTATTTTACTCGCGCTTCATTTTATGTACTCTTAATAATTTATTGCCCGGCCCCCATGGCATTTGGAAGGCTTTCTAAGTAACCTTCGCTTTGTGTTTGGATATTCATGCTTACTGAAGTATAAGATATCTTCTTGTGTTTGTGAAATCTTGTTGTATGTTGCCGCTTGGGCTTAATTGAATTATCCCATCTTTTACTCTTTAGGTTGGTCTTGGGCGATTCCTCGAAACTCGGATCAATTTGGTTTTCAGGTTCTTCTGAGTTAAAAGTGGTTTGGCTTTTCTTGTTTATCTAGCTTTCCATTATTCTGGCAGAGTGCTATATGTCTCTATTTGTCAAACAGGAGAGATATTGCTGAGATACCTGAAACTGAAGACACCTGCTATAACCTCTACTTGCCTCCTAAAAAGAACAAAAAAGGGGGAAAAAATTCCTTCTATGAAAAAATAAAAATAGATCTAAAGAAGAAAAGAATAAGCTTCATAAGGATCAACCTCCAACTAATTCATGCGAGAAGTTAAGTCAATTTTGGAATTAGGCTTCATTTTTAAGAACTAGCTTGTAGGCTTTTATTACCAATCACTTAAATTTAGTTGGCAGGCTTCATTTACTTAAATTGTTCATTCAATATAATAAATGCTTTTACAACTAATAGTATGCCTTGTGATATTCAATGGCTTTCTAAGTAAACATTACTTACTAGGTTGGAACTTGAGGATTCAAGCTGGGTCCAGTTTTTTTTTCTCTGCAAGTTAGCATTTTATAGATAAATTAAAAGATTACAGGATACAAGTTTTAGTGGGGTGGAAGTCACCTACAATCATTCCAAAACTAATAGATACATCACGTAAAAAAAAAAAAAAAAGATGGATTTGGAGCCAATTAATTGGCTCCCACCCATGTCCCATTAGGGGATGCCGCTTGAAGTAGTTTTTGTATAGTCTGATAAAACAAACTATATTACTGCCACTAAAAGCCGCAGTAAAGGGAGTTGTGTTGCATTTTGTTGGTTTGAACTGGCTGGAAGAGATTGTCACGCCCATTTCCACTTGATCCTCGATTTGGAAAAGCTTCCAATATAGGATAGCAATCTTAAACGAAGTTGAGTCGCCGGCGAACAACCAACATTGACTGTGACGGCACGTGTAGGTCATGTGCCACCAAAGGAGTGAAATGGAGGGTCAGATCTGGAGGATCCAAAGCCTCTGATGCCAGGGAGGTTGTGCGTGTCATTAGGAGCAGTTCGAGGATGCGGTGGTGTGTGGTTGTTGCGCACGACAAGAGACTCGCGTGCGATGAACGTGCCGAAAGGCAGAAAAGGCGGTGCGTGTTGGTTGGAGAACACCGAAAGACAGGAGATCGGCTTGTTTCGACACTGTGGAGAAAAACTAAAAATGAAAAACATAAAAACTTGACAAAACAGGGAATGGAAAATAGCTGCTACGGTTGGCTAGCGGAGGAGGTGGGTGGAGTCGAAGCTCTAGCCCCCCTCCTCCCAGTGAATGGGCTGGAATCACGAAGAACGTCTGAGGAGTTTGTCGCCTGGGAGAGAGAATGTATGCACAATAGAACTTGTAATGAAAATATAGCATTATCCCCCCCCCTTCGGGTTTTATGATAAGAAAGATGTGGATGTAAATGTTGGTTGAAATTGCAAGTGCACGAACTATAACAAGTAATAAAGTGAATGAGTAAGAGTATCGTCCCATGAGGATTAAAAAATTACTAATAAGTACCATAATTTATTAAATTATGAGCTGATTATTCGAATAGGAATGAATTATTAATGAACTAGAAAATTTAAAATAAGCAAATTGAGATCTTATTAAATTATGAGCTAATTATTCGAATAGGAATGAATTATTGTTGAACTAGAAAATTTAAAATAAGCAAATTGAGATCAAGAAAACAAGATTCTAGGGTTTTCGATTCACCATAAATGATCCTATGCGAATTTCCTAATTGAATTAATTATAAGTGTTTCCTATTGTTGATAATCAAGTCTCTAATTCATTCATTAATCTTTCTCAAGCATTAACAAAATATCTCAACAAGCAAATTTTCTACATCTCTGTAAAAATTTTATACCTGTTAAAATTTATTAAGAACAAAGAAACCCTCATAAAGATTACACAAGTCTATAGATATCTCTATCCTATAGAGTCCTTACGGTATCTTAAACATAGGCTGAAACAATTATCCCTTCTTAGTCTTAAATTGAATTCCAAATCATCTAAACGGTGATCAATCATTCACAAGCATTAAATCTAGAATAAACTACTCAACAATATGAAATAAATACTAAATTAATTCAATTAAAGAAATATTCACATAATCATAGTTAGGCTACATTGTAGCTCTATAAAATATAATTTAGTTCATAATAAAACTGAATAAAAACATAATCAAAGAGTTTAACAGCCAACAATTGAAAGGGATTCGGAATAAAGAAAACAAAACTCAAAAACCCTGCTCTTTGTTGATGTCGATTGCTCCCCTCCAAAGCTAAGTCATAGACTCTTGATGCTCTCTCTTTTTGGTTGAAGCCATCCTCACAAGGAAAGAAAATCAATCCACAATCAACACTATCAATTGTGCAAATTTTCAGGCTTAGATTGAGAGCCATTTTTTGCTTGGAAAACGTGGGAATTACAACAACTCTATTTCAGGAGCAATTGTAGCTCGTTAAGTCAATTTTCCAACACCTTTTGAATCAACTCAATCTGATCTCTGATGCGAGAAATATGGTGAGAATATTCAAGACTGTGCAGAGACGCTTCCAATTCGGGATTACGTTAAACCCTTTTGTTTCCTTTTTTGAATGTACCAAAATGTCATTCTTTTGCATGAAACATTCTCATTCATTCAAACACAAGCAAATAAAGATAAATAAATAAAAATCAAATCAAATAAAAAGAAATTAAGGAAAACTAACAATTTTAATAAGTAAAAGAGTAATAAAAATAATGTAAAAATTATACTTATCAGTAATGCCCCGGTCCTGAAAGTCAAGGGAGTTAGCTCATGTTGTCTTAAATCATCTTCTATAACACAATTATATATACTCCAAAGACTCCAAAAATATGATTTATTTGTTCAACACAAAGATATTTGTTCCTTCACAAGGACACCAAAGAAATACCTCAATAAGACAAATTAAAATCTCCATGAACTCTAAAATATCTATGTCTCAAAATACCCAAACTAACAGTAAATAATAAATTTACTAAATAGGACTCTTCAATAAATACTTGTACCATTTGGTACTTATTCCTCTACGATTATCAAACTTTACTAATACTTCCTCCTCTTAATTTCTAGTTGAACCATCTCTGAGAATATATACTAGTATGTAAACATAAATATTTTAGAGAAAAACTCAGTAAGCATAGAGTTCAAAGAACATATATTTGTATGTAAAAATAAACATTTACAGAGTTCAAAATGTAGAATAAAACATTTTTAGCTTCAAATGTAGAATCATAACATGTACTAAAAAAATATCAAAGCGAACGTTCAAATGTTCTTATTAAAAAAAAAATCATTTGGTATTGTATAACTGAGCATCATCATCATCATATTAAAATAGAGATCATGTTTAACTTTCGTGGTAAGGTTGAGCATATGTGAATAGCCAAACAGAACATAAATCGCTCTGTCACCAAGATGGTGTGCACTTAACAGAGACCATTACTATTACCTGTGATAGGGTTGTACACCACTATTATTACCCGTGGCATGATCGTATATCACTATTATTACCTGTGGCAGGGTCATATACTATTATTATTATTCGTGGAAGGGTTGTATACAACTATTATTACCCGTGGAATGGCTATATGCCACTATAATTACCCATGACAGGGCCTTATACCACTATTATCACCCTTGGCGATGCCTTAATTGAACAGAACAAAAACAGAATCAGAACCAAAACATAATCAGATATAGAATCAAAAAGTCATGCCAAAGGTTTTCAGATGCCTTAACATATCAAAACATAATACTGAACGAATTCATATCAGCTTCATCATATAAAAAACAAATTCAAAGCATCTTCACTTAATCAACGCAAAAATTTTCAGATTCTTATATTCGATTTTTTTGCACAGTTCAGAAACAAAATATTAAAAAGAAAAGTTCTGTCTACTCCAATCATGATAAAATGTTTTTCTCTTCTTAAACAATATTTCATGCGGATGCAGATAAGATGACCGAGTTTGTTTTTAAGTTTTTTTTTCTTAACAAAACATACACATTTTTCATAAGATGAACTTCAGTCCATTCGTTTTATGCAAAATCTAGCACCGGAACCCTACTTACCTCGATATTTTAATTTATCTAAATTTTTTCCATGACTATACCAAACGAATATCAATCGTCACCTATAAAATAGACACGTAACTTACTTAAATCTCTAAGTAAACATGCATTTTGATTTTTAAGCCTTAGATACTAAAATAACTCATTTTTTCTGAAGATCTAACATTCTCATAACCCTACAATATCACCACCTTCAAAATTAATTGATACCCGCTTAATTTCTCCAACTACTACACTCTAAATAATCTTTGTAAAATTATGCATACCGTTTAGTGAGGGAGGCCTGGGTATTCGAAATTTTCAGGATGCTCAAATATCTCTAGATATGAAATTTGCTTGGAAATTATTAACTACTAACTTCTTATGGTCTCGGTTTTTTAAAACCAAATATGTGAAGAGGGGTCACATCTCTCTTGTGAATCCTAATAGAGGGTCTCGGTCGATTCTGGAAGCTCATAACTAGCTGTATCCCAAAGATCATGAAACACTCAAAATGGAAGCTTAAGGATGGAATGATCTACTTTTGGTTTGATAAATGGGTGGGGGAGGAGACCCTTGCTACAGTTTCACCTGTTATGATGCCTAACTTAACATTATAAGATATCTGGCTAAAGGATGGTTGGGATTTGGACCTATTGCATCGGCTGGTAGTTTCTCAAAAAGCTTAAGAGATTGCTAATACTTTCAATAGTAAGAAAAAATGGGAGGATATCCTAATTTGGTTGGTTAAAGAGGATGGAAAATTCATTTCTAAGAGTGCCTAGGAGTGCATTCGAGTTAGAGCCCCAAAAATCAGTGGTCAAATTAGATTTGGCATCCATGCATCCCAAAGAAGATGGTCATTACGATGTGGAAAGGTTTTAACAATGCACTTAGTTTGGATGATAACATTTGTAGGTTGGGCATTCCCCTTGCCTTAAAGTGCAACTGCTGTGCTAAGGAAGCCTACGAGGATTTGAATCATATCCTAGCTAACGGGGAAGTGGCTCAGAGTATTTGGCGGAAGTGTGCTATCCATGTTGGTATGCTGAGATCAAATTTCAGCACGTGGAAAGAGACCGTGTTTGTATGGTTCAATAGAGCTTCGAAGGCAACGACTAAAGGGATGCTTACTAGCATTATTCCAGTAATTGTAACCTGGGTCCCCTGGCTTCGTCAATGCAAGGTAAGAATGGAAGAAAAATCTAAATCCGTGGAGGAGACTTGTCGATATATTAAATTCTGGATAGTTAAACTAAGTTTGAAGCTTCATGCAATTACGCCATTATCCACATAAGATGAGAAGATCCTAGAAGATCTGCACATTCATCTGAAAATTAAAAGAGGGAAGAAGATGCAGGTTATTCATTAGCTTCGATCCCAGCATGGTTGGTATAAACTGAATGTGGATGGAAGCAGTAGAGGCAACCTAGGGAAAGCAGGTGCAGGGGGAGTCTTGCGGGATGCTACAGGTAACATAGTTTTTGCTTTCTCTTCTCTACTTGATCATGACACAAATAATTATGCAGAATTCATGGCACTCCTTCTTGGAGTTAGAATAATCTGTCAAAATGGTTTGGATAAGATAGAAATAGTTATGGATTCACTAATTGTGGTAAACTGGTTCCGAAATGAAAAATGTCTTATTTGGTACCTTGAAGATTCATGGGAGGAATTGATGGACTTTCTTAGTGGCAAGGTGTTCTCAATTAGACATATTTTCAGACAAGGAAATACTCCAGCCGACTACTTGGCTAGATTGGCTTAGGAATGCTTCGTAGTTTGGTTTTAATTCTCTGGTTTTGCTGTTGGACAAATGTGGACTTTCTGGTGTATTTTAATTTTCTGGTTGGTTGTAGCCTGGTATCAAAGTTGGGATGTATTTTGCCCACTCTATTACCACGGTTTCTCAGCCATAAGTGAGCTTTAATAAAATCCTAGAGGTGTTGTCCTCCTTTATATATATAAAAAATAAAATAAATAAGGTGCATGACTAACATATTTACTCAAATAAGATTAAGCCCGCGTAAAATACATCTACAGTTTATTATTCACTTAATATAATTATAACAAAATCTATTAAAATAACTAGTAGAATCTCGTATAACCAAAATAGACTTGATATGTTTTAGAGCATTAAAAATAAAGCTAAACACTTACTATTTACTACTAGAATTCAATTGTAAATAGAAAATTTAATACCAACTAATATAATTTAAATCCTTAACTATTTTCTGTTAAACAAACTTCTTGGGCTAATATAAAGTGAAACAAAACCCACATAAAATTGCATAATAATTTTGTAATCAAAATGAGGCCCATCATAAAATCAGGCTCCACCTAAATTACCTGCTCAAAACACATTTGTCTTGGCTTGTGACTAAAAGGGCATAAATGTAATTTAATCTCAAAAAGTTTACTTTACTTTATATAAACAAACCACTTTCATTTTATTTGAAAACAACCCAGCTTCGTTGTGGGTAGAAGGTAGTAGAGGACTTACCGAGAGAAGCAATGAGCGGTGGCAAGTGGCTGAGCGTGGTTGTAGACCACTGTGGAAGGAAAAGAGACAGTGCTCTGAGAGAGAGAGTGTGTGTGTGAGAACACAGGAGGAAGATACAAAAGCTTACAACAGTATAATGGTGATCGACCTGGGCAATGTCTCACGGTTGAGCTATGGTGCACGATAGCAAGTGACTGGGAGGCTTCAGTCATTGGCAGCGGAGGTGTAGCGGCTGACTCTATTTTCAGCCTATTAAAATAGAGGCTCTCGATTCAAGCATGGTGATAGTGCAACAGTTTGTGGCTGCGTGTTTCCGAAACGAGAAACTAACCTACAATGGCTTTATGGCAGAGGAAGGCGGTGACAACGGTGTAGTGGCTTAGATCTAGGTTATAAGAGGGTTGGGGGAGGCAGGTTGATGATGGAGCTATGGTAGTTGGGCGTGTAGTTTTCTATTTTGTCATGAAGCGTGGTGCGTGGTGCTGGTTTCCCTTTGAGGACATGGAGTGGTTGACGATGGTTGAACACAACTGGGCTTTGTGTTTGGTGTTGAGGACATGCGACAGTGGCTAGTGAAAAAAAAGAAGGGCTGTTGTGCGTGGGATTAGAGGGAGAGAAGGAGGGTGATGTGGGGGAGGGAACATGCATATTGAGGGTTGTGGTGGCCGCATTGTGCTTGATGGAAATTTATAGAGAATGTGTGACAACCCTAACTTGGGGAGTTCTACGTACATGAGGGTATACATGTGTGTATCTATCTAGAAATCCTATAGAGGAAAAAAGAGAGGGAGAACGTGCATGAGAAGTTGAGTAGATGGGTTTGGACCTTTTAGAGTAAATTCTTGGGCTTCCTAATATATTAAAAAATGATGATACGTCAGTACACTGAGCATATACATGATAAAATCTCCTTAACTATAAAAAGACAAATAGGGAGATCAGGAAATCCTGAAAATTAAAACTAGAGATGGTAACCTCATCTTGGGCTATGAACCAAATACAGTGCGACATCGGTTTTTCACACACTCCTCTGGATTACTTAAGCATGTTATATTAGGAATATTTGACTCTCAACACACCTCTCTTATTAGATCGGGCTCCAAACCATTTTATCGACACAACTTCGTCCCACCCTGTTTGAGTACAATCTATCAAAGGAGAGATTCATCTCCCAATCATTAATTAGTCTTCCCGTTAACTGTGACACCCATTGGATAGGACTTCACTTCAAGCACACTCCTCTTTGATGGGCTCCAAATCGTTTTATGGGCAGCATTTCGTCCCCTTGCTCGAGTACAATTATCAAAGAGTGAGAAAAAGATATCCACCTCCTAGTCATTAGCTTTCGCTCCAAATAAATTTTAATTTCCAAATATCAAGGAATAATTTGTCTTAGTAAAGTAAATTTTAATTTCCAAATTTTATAAATCAACTTGATAAATTATGACTGCAAATGAGACTAAAATGTAAATATAAATTAAAATAATAAGTATACTTACTACGTACTGTATGATATGATTTTAGTCTCATTCAATGTATTATAGTATAATTATATATTGCTTATAGAAGACAAAGGGCAGAGTTTTCCTCTAAATGTTGGAAGAAGCTTCCTTCAACCCATTTTTAAATTTATTTGTCACATGCTTGTCACGCGAGGCATATAATTTTTTAATGATATTAGTTTGCCATATAGAAATATGTCATATGTGCTTCTCACATGTTCAAGAGACTAAGGATGGCAATATGTAACACGACTCGTGAACTCAATACAAACACGACACGAAATTAGAGGATTTGGGTTGGATGTTATTGGGTTTGTGTCAAAACGGGTTGACCCGTTAAGACACAAGTTATAAACGAGTTAACCTGCTTAGCACAAAATCAACCCGTTTTGACCCGTTTAGAATTTATTTCAAAATTAAAATTTTATTATTGTTAAGTTGTAATAATATTGATATTTCTCAGTATGCTTATATTTTTATTGTTAGAATTGAAATTTTAGACCTATGCTCATATTTGTTATTGTATGGTTTGTAATATTGTTTTGATTATATGTTAAAATTTGAAAAATATTTATATATATTTTTTAAGATATTGTGGTTATTAATAAATATAGATTTTAACTTTTATATAAAATTATGTTAATCAGGACAAATGAATTATGCATTTTAGTTTAACCCATTTATATGTAACAAATGGATTTAAATGAGTCGTGTCGTGTTAACATATTTCTAATTAATTATTAAACAAGTCAAAACGGATGATATGACATGTTCCCGTTATCTAAATGAGCTGGGTTAGGATTTGAAAATTTGACACGTTTAGTTTAACGGATTAGGTTCGGGTTGACCTATATAGTCGAATGTTCATAAATTGACACGACACGAACACAACCTGAAAACACGATTTGACGCCCCTACAAGGGACTTGCTACAAATTTTGAATTTAGACTTTTGAAAAGTATGTGCTTCTCGCATCCAGTTTTTCAATATCATGATGTTGATCATAATTATAATAGCAAGATAATAATGATTATGATGTAGTTATCACATCTAGCCAAAGGAATAGAAAAGATCAACATTTTTCACGACGTTCAAGTTACAAAGTTAATTCTGAAAACATATGTAGTCGATATATTATATGTCCTACGTACCTCTGCGAGAAAGGCTCTATCTCAGCCTTGGAAATTCCTAACCAATGAAAATTAAGTTCAGAGTGGCATGCATGTCTCGTGTTTATTCTTGAGTAATATTGGATACAATCTTAATGTACAAATCTCCTAAATTCTATATGAAAAAGGTAAGGTCAGTGTGGATCAGCTCTATATTATATACCGACTTGCAACTATAATTTTTTATGCACATAGCTTTCTCAAAGTAATATGCAATTGGATTGGTCTTTTCCTCTAGTCAGGGATCGTGTTAACTAATAATTAATCGATAAGTTGCAATTGCCAACTGCTTGGTTCAAAGGAATCAATATCTCCTAATTTAGGTTCTTATTAGGCCATTAACGTTTATAAATTTATAACATCACTTTAATTAATTGCTTCATTCAATTTTGTATAGAGTATTCGCCTTCTTTTCACTAGATTGGAGTTTATGGTGGGGTGTGCCTCATCCACGCCTACATACATACATATACACACACACATATATATATATATATATATATTTATATATTGGAATTTACTGATCATATATGCATGTTCGGTACGTAACATCTAACTTGTTTCTTTTCAAGTACGGTATCTTCCAATTATTAAAGTGTGCAGGAGTTTTGGATCAGAGTCGGAATGTATTTTTTAAAAGTTGTTTTCTTTTGATTGGTGATGCCTAAAGGCTAAGATACTATTGCTCACAAAATTGTCTGCCAACTTGCTCACATTTTGTGATGCTGCAAGTTTTTTTTTTTTTTTTTTTTTTGGTTTGTACTTATGGTCATGTGCTAAATGCGCTAATATATCTCGACATGATAGTCAAGTCTCATGTGTTGTCGTTTTCACAATTTTCTCGTACCACTTTGTTAATGCAAGATCGACTTCTATGATAGCTGGCCCTGATGATCTCTTTAATGTTGTAATTTTTTTTTTTTTTTTTGGATCGGTGATGCCTAGGCCGTATTTCCCTACTCGCTTACAAATTGTTCTCTGGCGCCTTTGCTCGCGATTTGTGATGCACCAAGTGCTTGCATGCTCACTTTTTTCTTATGGTAATATGTGAAAGATGCGTTTTATCTGGATGTGCGTCCAACTCTTTGCCTGTGGGAGCTTTGGTTTTTATTGGTTCCTAGTTGGCCAGGACATGCATATATGATACTCGAGTGTTCTCTTGCATTTTTTTTTTTTTTTGTTTTCTTCCTTTCGATGACATGAAGGTTCTTTGATGTCATATATACTTTCTAAAAAGTCATGTTCACATCTTGCTTTTTCGAACAGTTCGCTCATACGTCTGAGATAAATAATTCTCATGATTTCTTTTTCGTCTCAGTTTGACTAGGACATTTTTTTTAGTTTTCTTTCTTTCAATTTACTATATTTATTATTTAATCAAGTTGTTGAATTCTTTTTGCACCGATTGGATTGAGAGATAAGATGAGATGAGATGAGATAAATTGAGATGTTTTGTAAATACTAGTGAGATTAGTGAGTTGAGATGAATTGAGATGGTTTTTGAAAATTTTAGATGTTTAGATTGGAAGTGGGATGAGATGGTTTTAAGTTGTTGGAGAATTAATAGATTAGGTCTCACAAATGATTGCATAGCATTTGTAATGATTTTGTTTTCTTTATAAACATATTTATAAATAAGTAATAATAGTTTTTTAAATTACATACCCAATTTTTTTTATAATATAATTCATAATAATATTATAAGATGACAATATTTTTATAAAATCAAATTGTATAAATATTTTTTATTTACAACATTTTTAAATAATTATGAAATATTTATAAAATTAGTTTATTTTATATTTTTATTATTATAAAAATATTTTATTTTATTTTTCGATCGTTTCCTCTATTTCCTAGCTAGTCCTTTTTCGATGGAAAAGCTTAATGGAATCAATTCTTTCTGAAAGTACTGAAGGTTTGTCCTTGTTTGTCGTCTTCTGAAAGTAATTTGAAATTTGATGAGAAAACTTGTTTTGACCATTTGGTTAAGAGATGAGTTGTCCGTACGGGTGATCTCAACTCACCCTTGAATTGAAACTAGGGTTAGTGCAACACATACTGTATATGTTTTCTATTCCTAGTCAAAACTCGTCTAATTGTTTTGGACGTACAGTTGTTAAAAATATGCATTTTGTACTGGATTTTGATAGGTATATATATAATTGTGTTTGTGTGCGCGTGTGTTAAAATTAGTGTTACTGAGAGTTTAGATGGCTTTTATTAATGAAGTAAGTTTTTGAGTTCGCTTGAAATGCAGCCTCTAACAGTGCCAACAAAAAGAGAAGTCTCTCGAAAAGAAGAAAGAGGCAAGAGTCGAGTCATGGATCAGAGAAATGGAAAAAGGAGATGAAAAAGGGAATCTTGATGATCAAGATAGCACCACTTTTGCCAAGTGGGCGGCTTTCGTGGAGTGCTTGCTGTAGCCTGATCCTCATCATGTATATCTTTATCGCCTACCTCACAGGTCCTTCCCTCCTCCCTGATTTCATTTTCTCTGAGCTAGGCCACAACTTCCCACTAACTGTATCTTTTTCTCCATCTCCACAGCTTCTCACAGATTCTCTCTCTGTGATCTCTCTCCGTTTACAGGGATTCATGTTGGCTGGTGTCAATGACACCACGTACTTACACACACACATATATATATATATTTATTTATATGATATATATCCTTCATTTTCTTTTGATATATCTTTTCTTAAAAATATTGTTTGTATCTTGAAAAACAAGAACTCGTTCCTATATATATAATTTAGTTTTTAGAAGTACTGGTGCTTGAATATCTGGGACAACCTTTAAATATATGGAAAATATTATTTTGCCTCTTTTTGTTTTTTTAGGTGGGGCTACTGATCTACCGCCCCACCCTTACCGTTGGGCATACTGTTGAGTATATTTTTTTTTTCATATTTTTTTTATACATTTAAAGATTTTTAAAAAATATAAAAAAAATATACCAATACATTTAAAATTATTTCCTTAATTACTAAGTAAAAAAAAAATTGACCAAGCAGTCAAATGAAGGTGTCAAGTGGGCATAGTAGTATTTTTTTTTTTTTTTTTT
>QEOT01123647.1:58498-77225 GCA_003123785.1 Pterocarya stenoptera
ATATGTATATATATATATGCATGCATTTGGGAGGAGACGTATGACCACCTTAAATTTAATTAGTAACATGAAAATCATCGATCTTAAAAACAGACCATTTTAAGAATATTACTTCTCGTGGATGTAATATCTGTTAGATTTGCATGTCTTTGCCATCCACTTTGCATTTGTTTATAATTTTTTGTTCGGGTTTTTCCGAAATCTGTACTTCCACAAGCTCCTCCTGGCTGACTTGCAAGTATTTTTTTTATTTAAGAGGACGGTACTTCAAGTTTATTAATAACCCTCACTTTTATCAGAAGAAAACCATAATTACATGCAGACACCTGGAAGTTACAAATAATCAAAAAGATCAAAACTCAGACATCCAAAAAACCTAATATAAAACAACAATAGACAAATATTCAAAAGTTACAGGTCAATCAACAATAAAGTAAATTTTAAAAAACAAACAAGACAAAGCTGCAGACAAACCTTAAAGGCAAACTTGCAAGTACTTTATTCCCTTACTTAAACCCAACTTCTTTTGTTGTGAATTTCTTCTGTTGATTTAGATTCAGAAAGTATTTCATCTCATCTCATCTTTAGAATTTTTATAAATCTTCACACAAAATATATTCAATAATTTAATTTTTTCAAATCTTAATTCAATTTTTTTAAATTTAAAAATAATAATAATATTAAAAAATAATATTTTAATAATATTTTTTAAACTGTCATATTTCATCTCAAAACTATCTTTATCTCTAAATCTAATTGACCGGCTCTAGAGCGAGAGAGCAGTAGTACGTGCAAATGATTGTGATTATCCTTGTTTAATGAAAGTACGTAACATGAGTACCTACTACTCTCCACCCAAAAATGTCTTTTAAAAAGGTTGGTAGTAGTGTGAGCCACGTCTGCTACATGGTAAGCCTCTTAATTTTTCTTTCATAAAATATATTTTATCTTTTTTAGGAAATACATAGAAATTGTTTTGAAATTCGACTCAATGGACAATATATATGCTGTAAATTGTTCAATTTATGAATTAGAAATTGGTAGTGCGGCTTGAAAGTGCAACATATACGGAACGATGATTTGATATTGTACAACTTTGATCATTAATTTACGATTTACTTTTTTTTTTTTTTTAATTCCATTGAAGGTGTGATTGGCTTTTGCTTTTTCGTTGAAAACTCCTTCTGTCTTTATTGAATTATTATTATTTTTTTAAATTTTTGTTTGGGTTGGCACTTGCTAGCCGCTCGATCGTTTCTTTTTATGGCAAGAAACATTACTGGTTGTGAAGGACCCATCAATCTTGACTACTCCAAAATTCTTGCTTTTCAAGATTCGTCCAAAACACTTTTCAATTGGAATTTGAGAAATTCAATTATTCATTTTTTAATTTTATTATTTTTTAATTATGTTAGTTGATGTTTCATATTTTTAGTAAATTTTTATTGAGTAGTACTAGATACAAATTCAAAACCTATAAGTTTTGTACAAGTTTTTTTGTAAAAATATAGGCTCCATTTTGAAAAAGTAATTTTCAAACTTTTTCATGATAGTGTACACTTTTTTATAAAAAACTTACACTGAACTTATGTATTTAGAGCTTATATATATCATTTTTCTTTATATAAAAAAACAAAACAAATACTTTTGTCCAATATAGCCCTATTAGTTTCAGACGTGTGGTCTCTTAGAACATTTCCATCCGATTTTCTATAATATTTTCTTAAATTTTACTTATATTTAAAACATATTCTACATCTCATTCTCTATTTTATTAAAATAATATTTTTCAATTCTCTCTTTATTATTATTTCTATTATTTTATTTCTACATATTTAACTACTCCCTATAAAATATATATATAAAGTTATTTATAGGATGAGCAGTATGTCACAGACTTAGAAATATCTACAAGACTCTCTTACAAGGGATTCCACACTCTTCTAGAGTATTCCATACAACTCTTCAACATTCTACAAGATTCTAGAATAATCTATAAAGGATTAGAAAACTCTAGATGGTTATGGATTCCTCTAAAAAAATCTAGGTGGTGACAAGTAACTCTCCAAATATAGGGAGTCACTGTTCACATCTTAAATATTTTCATTAAGGAAAAAGTTACTCTTTCTGTTGGGGGATATCGTTGGTTTTTTTTTATTTATTTACTTAATAATTAAGTAAGTGTTTTTTAATAATATTATGAATATTTTAAAAAAAATTAAAAATGCTAAAAAATATATGCAAAAAAAAAAATTTTTGAACTAGTGGGAGCCCTTGCAAGAGCTCCCAACAGTGGCCGTAGAGCCATCCTTTTATTAAAATGAAAAATCGGATAGAGCATATATTTGAAGTTTTTTCCAAATATATATTCTATAATTTAAATATATATATATATTTTAGGCAACCGGATGAAAATGCTTTTAGCTCCGCTGTCCTGTTCACTTTTTCAAGCATATTGCAGCTTTTTATTCCTTTATTCGAACATTCTCTCACTTTTGTTTTTAATTTGTTCTTTTTTATCTCTACCGGTGGCTTTTGGGTCCACTGCCCTTTTCACTTTTCTTTCACTCCGGTTTCACTCAAATTTAAGGAAAATAATGATACTTGGTTTCATGAATTGAGCGGTGCTACAGTCATCAAATAAATGTCTCGAATTTGGCTTTCCAATAGTGTATTTCAATTTTTTATTTTATTTTTGTTTTTTTCATATATATTTTTAATCATCATAAATATTTAAAAAAAAATAAAAAATTCATAATATCATTAAAAAATACTTCTTTAATTATTAAGTAAAAAAAAAAACTCATTCGGAACACACATTCGGGATCCAAATTCGGGTCCCAAAATATTTTTTTTCATGAATTTGGTTCTTTAAAGTTATTGTTTGGATATTTGTTTTAATGATTAAAGAAGTAATTATTAGTAAAGTAGTCATGTATTTTTTCAAAAAAAATATTTGAAAGAAAAAAAAAAAGTATAATTTGCACTGATGATAAATTTAAAAGGGCAAACTCATGGGATTAGTACAGCACCACTCAAATAAATAAACAAGAGAGTAGCAGAAATTATGGAAGTACAAAAAATTGTCTCCGCAGCAGATCAACTTCCAGTTGCAGTTACTCAGCTCGATCGTTGTGCTTGCTTTATAAATCCTTATCTAAAACCTTATAGGCTCCCATGCAGCTTTCTCTTTCCCTGATCTCTGGCCAACTATTTCTTGATTTTCTCCATCGATCTCCATTGGTCGATCCTCACAGATTCTGTCTCTGCAAGCTGGGATTGATCTAAAGTAGATAGCTTAGTTTAATTCCTCATGCATGTTAATGGCTACTTTTTCCTATATATATTATATCATGTAAAGAGAAATATATGTTAAAGTTGTAAAGAGATTTGATAAAGTAAACTCATAAATTAACAAAACTTCATGTAATAGGTTAGATCTACTTAATAATAAAAATAATTTAATTTATAATTTAACCTACCACATAAACCTACGTCAATTTATAAATTTATTTTTATAAAATTATTTTGTGACGAAAGCATCTCTCATATGCAAATTCATAGTACTTTTAAGTATGTGGGAATAGAAACTATAACAATAAGTTGTTAATTGATACATGCAACCATAATTGATCAGAATCATTTAAAAGCATTTTTTTTTATGAAATGCTAGGATACTGTCAAAGAGGACATTTTTGAAGCACCGTCTAATTTTTTCAATGGGACTCCACTTACTAAGTTTTATTCTTCAATGCTCATTGTCATTACTCCCAAAGAGGAGAACCCATCGAGTTTTGCTAAATTCAAGCCTATTTGACTGTGCTCGGTGATTTATAAAGTGTTCTCTAAAATTATAGTTAACATACTTAATCCTCTTCCATCTAAAATTGTCTCAAAAGAACAATGGGCATTCATTGAAGGCCGAAACATTCATGAGAATATTGTGCTTGGCCAGGAAATGATTCATAGCATTAACACTAAGATGCGAGGAGGCAATGCAATGATTAAGGTGGATATAACTAAAGCTTATGATCGGCTTGAATGAAGTTTTATGTTGGAAGTATTAAAAATCTTGGGTTTTTCTAAAACATGGAGACAGCTGATAGTCAATTGCATTACTACACCATTCTTTTCTATTTTAATGAATGACACTAGTAAATGCTATTTTTATGAATGACACTTGTAAAGATTATTTTAAATCTTTATGGGGATTGAGACAATAAGACCCATTGTCTCCCTACTTATCCATAATTGTTGAAGTGCTGATTCGATTACTTAATAAGAGTGCTACTGACGGTAAGATGATTGACTACAAAACTCACAAAGGATGCCATCATATTTCTCATCTTTTTTACGCCGATGATCTTATAATATTTTAAATGGCTCCAAAAATTCTTTAAAGGCTTGTATGGGTACGCTACACACATATGAAAACATTTTTGGTCAACAAGTGTCCACAACACGTAAGGCAATTGG
Source organism: Pterocarya stenoptera (assembly GCA_003123785.1). NCBI lineage: Eukaryota > Viridiplantae > Streptophyta > Magnoliopsida > Fagales > Juglandaceae > Pterocarya > Pterocarya stenoptera. The sequence continues at coordinate 62,975 of QEOT01123647.1, forward strand.
GCTTCAAACTACGGGTTTTAATGACGGTGTTTTTCCATGTTTATACTTGGGTGCACCTATATGTACAGGTAGTATACATGACAATCATGTAGATCCCTTAATTCAAAAAGTGCAAAAGAAACTAGCTTTGTGGAAAGGTGCTTTACTCTCGAAGTGTGGTAGACTTGTGCTAATAAAACATGTGTTATCCAGTATTCATATACATATTTTAACTGTGATTAACATATCTCGAAGTGTCATGCACAAATTAAATAAGATTTTTGCTGATTTCCTATAGGAGTAGTAAGGATGGCAAAAAGAAAAAGAAATGAATGGCATGGGACAATAGACATTGTTTACAGACCTACAGAAAAAATGTGGTCTCAATATTAGGAAATTGGATGAGATAGAAAAAGCTGATCTTCATATGAAATTTGTTTGACAATTTCTGTATAGCAATTCGCTTTGGGCTAATTTTTTTCAAGCAAAATATAAAGCTCCTATTCACCCTTTCCTTCATAATTAAGTTTCTTACGAATCTCATTTTTGGAAAGCTTTAAAACCCTTGATCAAAACGATGATTAGAGGCTCGGGATGGATTATTGATGAAGGTAAGATCTTGTTTTGGTTCGAAAACTGGTATCTTTGGGGATTCTTGGCAAACTCTCAAATGTTATGGATCCCTACTTGACTGTAGATAAGGTCTTTTCTGATATATGAGGTAACTGGGAGAAAATATAGGAGATCATGAGGAGCCCCATCTGTGAAAAACTGAAGTTACAATACATTTATCTCTCCTCAAGCCTTGATATTCCAATATGAAAAGTGGAGCAAAATGACAACTTTACGACCTTTTCAGTTTGGCACTACAACCATGATCCTAAAGAAAAAGTATCGTGGACTAAATGGATATGGCATAAATTAATTTCGAGTAAAATCTCTAGATTTATGTTGAAATGTATGTTTAATGGTTTACCTTTTAGAATATTTTGAAGTTGCATATTTCTATGGCCCCTAAATGTGAATGTTGTCAAATGGCTGACTATGAATCTTTAAATCATTCGTGACTTTTGGGAGAGATTCCGTCCTTTGTTTGTAATTTTTTTGAGACAATGCTAAATTTGAATCTTGTACCTACTAATACATGGGATGGTAAAATTCAACAATGGCTATCCAAGGCTCAAGAGGTTTCGCAAATCAACATTGCGATTGATATTCTTCCTTCATTAATAAGTTGGTTTCTGTGGTTATACAAATGTAAATCTAGAATGGAAGGGGTTGTTCAAACTAGGGAGCCAGTGTGCTATAAGATCAAGAATTTTTTAGCTCAACTCATTCACACAAAAACAAATAAGCCATTCACCAAATGCTCAGATGGGGTGATTTTACTGCAACTTGACTTAATAAAGATGTTTGTCCACAAAAATTCTATGCAGATATTGAAGTTGATGCGCTCGGCTCAGGAATTGCTAAACTTAACATTGATGGCGATAGTCTAGGTAATCCAGGTCGAAGTGAAGGTGGAGGGATTCGTCGAGATGAGAATGGTCATATGATTTTTGCTTTTATCAAGTTCTATTAGGGGTGTAACCAGTCTGGTTTTGGATAAAATTTAGAATCGAATCGGTATGTACCGGTTTTACATTTTTCAAAATCAATTACGCACTAGTTACCTTCCTAAATCGGTACCTTCGGTTTTACCGGTTTTCGGTCTGGATTTTCAGGTTCTAATAAAATGAAAAATTCTCATAAAAAATCTGCTTATAAAATAAATAAAAACTGCTTTAAAAAAATCTACTATTTACAAAAATCTGCTTTATAAGAAAAATCTGCTATATAAAAAAATTTCTGTTATAAAAAATCTGCGATATAAAAAAACTGCTATTAAACAACAACTAAAACAAAAAATCTGCTGTAAAAAAAAAATGTTATAAGCCTATAAATTGATCCTAAATTATTACTAATACTATATACTATATTAATAGTGATATTAATACTATATAATAATATATGGCCATAGTGATAATTATATAATATCTTTATTAAAAATAATATTAAAAAAATAATTAATTTAAATATATATTATAATAAACCGGTCTGATCCTAAAAAATATAGAATCGGAACTAGACCGGTTTCGGCCAGTTCTAGCATTTTAGAAACAGGTTCTGAACTGGACTAGTGTCACTGGTTCTGACCTGCAGTCTTGATTTATGTGCTAAAATGAATATTAATCATATAGAGGTTGAAATGAATTCTAAGCTAATGGTTAATTGGTGGAAGACAGGTTGGCAAGTTCCTTGGCGAAGTTAGAGATGCTGGAAAGAGGCTAGATTGATGGGTCGTTTGGTGGTGGTATGTCTTTATCATTCTTTTAGGGGAAACAAACCATATAGCAGACAAATTAGCTAAATTGGGCACAAGAGGTACATAGTATAATGTATTTAATACCAAGGACAACATTCCAAAAGATATTATGGGAGCTATTCGAATGGATCAGACAGGTTTATAAGTTATACGACATCAATAGCACTTTTGTGTTTTATTTTGTTGTACAATTTATGTTTTATTTTGTCTTGATTTGATTGCAGGTCTTGTTAGCACACATCGACATCGACAACTAGTTTATTTTGATTTGTTGGGTATTCTTATTGGATTAAGGTTAGTGGTTTTTCTGTGTTTTTACAGTTCATTTTAATACTTGAGTTTGGAATTTAGGATGATAAGTAACCTCTAGATGTAATCATGATTTTTCTCTATCAAAAATAAGGACAATCAATAAAATTAGAGTACTGTCTCCGTCTTTTAAAAAAAAAAAAAATCGTTTAAAAGCAATATCCCTCGGGAAGGAATGAAGTAATTCACCTGGTTAGAACACATAGCAACCAGCAGCTGCTGACCAAGGGATCAGAAAAATAACCAATCTGATCGAAAAGAAGAACGAGCTGCGAGAAGTCGAGCCATGGCAAAATGGTAGAGATCGAATAAGATGAAGACGTACGTACGTACACCTCATGCACACATGAATTACTAAATAACTGCTATTATTTTAAAAATAACATTTCTAAAAGTAAATGGAAGTGAAAATTAGGAAGCATGCATGAGATAGAACGCTAGAAGTAATCGGTATGATCAACAATATCATGAACACCCGTTTTTGGCACTAATTAGCGCATGCAGGTCAAGTACTACTACTCTGCAGGCCAGTTAATTACTCTCTCGTGGTACTTACCGCCCGTTAATTATAGTCTCATGATACATCTTCGATCCAGCTTGCAAGAAGTCTCTTGCTTGTCCACCTTAATTTGATCTCTTGGAGACCGCCAGGTCACGCTCACTGTATCTTTTTCTCCACCTCCATAGGGTTTCACAGATAATTCTCTGATCTACGTCCGAGAATCCCTATCGTGAATCTTTATCCTCTCATATATAGGTTCTTTTACATAGACGTCACAGATACGCCTCGATCTGTCTGTCTCTCTAACTATGAAGATGCAGGTTTTGTGCTTCATGCCCACGTGACCACAGAAAAGAAATATTCATCATCCCAGGCCACCATTGTTAGTGTCTAAACGATACACTGTACCCCCTCATCCCCTTTCATCCACTCGATCTATATAAGACGCTCATGTTTATGTTTCTGTTCCACACCAAGAATACAACCACTACAGTTCCCCATTTCAAGAGATTGCAAATTTGAAGGGGGGAAAAAAAAAGAACAGAAAAAACTTGTCCTTGCCAACATGGCCGCTCTAAAACATTGTCATTTGTATGACTTGCCAGATGTAATTCTCTCCATCATATTCTCCCTAGTTATCGACACTCGTACACGCAATGCCATGTCCCTTGTGTCCCTCAAATGGTACCTGCTAGAGCGTTCCACCCGCACTTCCCTCACTCTCCGAGGGAACATCCGCGACCTAATCTTCCTCCCAACTTGTTTTCAAGCTGTCACCAATCTTGACCTCTCTTTCCTCTCCCCTTGGGGCCATCCGCTCTTAGACGAGTCCTTCCCGAATCCAACACTTCTTGCTCAGCTTTTTGGCCAGGCCTTCCCTGCCCTGGTTTCTTTTACTGCATACGCACGATACCCTATAACTCTCAATCATCTTGCTCCTCAATGGCCTAATCTACGCCATGTTAAGCTCATCCGCTGGCATCAGCGTTTGCCTGCTGCTCCTCTTGGCTCCGATTTCCTCCCACTGCTTGAGCATTGTCATTCACTTTCTTCCCTTGATCTCTCCCATTTCTATTGCTGGACAGAAGATCTCCCTCCAGCACTGAAAGCCTACCCTAATACTGCAGCTTCCCTCTCCTATCTCAGTATCCTTACCCATTCTTCTACCGAGGGATACAAAGCTGATGAACTTCTTGCCATTACAGCTGCCTGCCCAAATCTCCGCCAGTTTCTGGCAACATGTATATTTGACCACAGATTCATTGGTTCTACTCGGGATGAAACTTTGCTATCTCTTGCTTCAAATTGTCCTTGCCTCTCTCTACTTCACCTTGTAGATATTACTTCCTTTTCAAATGCCTGGGCGGTCAACCCTGATGATGAGGGTTACACCTATCACAATGCTATAGTCAGCCATGCGACCATTGTGGACCTTTGTGCTAGATTGCCATTGCTTGAAGACTTGGTTCTTGATGTTTGTCACAATGTTAAAGATACCAGGCCAGCATTGAAGTTGCTTAATTCCAAGTGCCCGCGGCTTAAGTCTTTGACTCTGGGACAGTTCCATGGGGTTTGCAGGGGAATATTTTCACGGCCATATGTGATTCCACTATTCTCGGGGTTGGAGTCCCTTTCAATCAAGAACGCCGCTGATTTAACTGATCCTTGCTTGATAGCTATCTCACATGGCTGCCCGAGACTCGCGCAGTTCGAGGTAACGGGTTGCAAAATGATCACAGAAACGGGGATCAGAAATTTGGCTTCTAACCTTCGGAGAACTTTAATTGATGTGAAGATCTCTTGCTGTAAGCATCTCGATGCTGTGTGCACATTACGTGCACTAGATCCAGTTCGAAACCTTATACAGCGATTGCACATAGACTGTGCTTGGGAAAGCGTTCAGCGATTAGAAGAGGAGCAGCCTAGCGCTCTAGAGCGAGTAGCCATGTGGAAAGATACAAGCAGCTTCAATAAGGAATGCAAGAACCACTCAAGTTTGAACTTATATCACATTCTTAGCCACGGAAGTGGCAGTGGTAATAGTATTGGTGATATATTCCCTGCCAGGACTTGGGCAAAGTTGCAATCTCTTTCCCTTTGGGTTTCTGTTGGGGAGATGCTGACTCCATTGACTTTGGTGGGGTTGGAGGATTGCCCGGTGCTAGAAGAAATACAAATTCGAATTGAAGGTGACTGCAGGCAGCAGATAAGGCCTTCCATGCACGCCTTTGGACTGGGCTCCCTTGACTGTTATCCTCGGCTTTCAAAGATGAATCTGGATTGTGGAGGCGCTGTTGGGTATGCTCTTACTGCCCCTGCTGGGTATCCAGATTTGAATATGTGGGAGCGCTTTTATCTTAGTGGGATTGGGAGCTTGAAGCTCACTGAGCTTAATTATTGGCCCCCACAGGACACAGAGTTGAATAAGAGAACCCTCTCTCTTCCAGGAGCGGGATTGCTTGCACAATGTCCGACACTGAGAAAGCTATTTATCCATGGGACAGCCGCTGAACACTTGATGATGTTCCTTCTAAAAGTACCAACTCTCAGGGATGTACAGCTGAGAGAAGATTACTATCCTGCTCCAGAAAACCATACAAGCACGGAGATGCGAGTGCGCTGGTGCTGTCGATTTGAGGATGCCCTCAACAGGCGTCAGATCCCTGACTAAATATTGGGAGTCTACGCTTCCCGTAAACAAGACATGGAACCTGCAACTATGGCTTGCTCCCCTTGCATGTATGGTGAAGCGTATGGGCTGCAACCTGGAAGACTTAAAACTGGCAATGGAGTTTGGGTACGTAACTAGCTAAGTTTGTCTGGGAGAGTATCGTGCAAACAGCAAAGCATTAGGCTAGCATCACAATGGAGGAATTGATTTGCTCAGTTTTTAACGTAAGAAATAAAACGTTGTTCAACAAAAAGTAGCACACTAACGAGAGGAGAGAGAGAGAGAGAACAGACTTTGTCGAATTTATTTTTTATTTTTTCCTTTTCTTTTGGTGAAAATGTAGTTGTACGGCCCCTCATCTTCTTCCTCGCCGAAATGCTTATCTCCCCCAAATTTCTCTCAAAAACGTTCCACGATCTGCTCCCACCCTCTGAGAGAAGATTTCTTAAAATCCTTGCATAATGATCAAATGCATACCCATTACCCAGAAGCACACGTACTCTCTGTTTGTGTTATATATATATAACTGCGACAAAGTTAACCTGACACATACACAGCCAACGTACGCCGCACAGAGCCACGGCTCGGTCTAGAGGTTCAGGTTACGCACAAGATCGGAACGATTCAACCTTCAGCGACCCGAGTACAAGGAGGAAATCAAGGTAAACTCCTTATAATCCTTGCTATTATTGCTAAAATTAGTGTATTTAATTGTGGGCTTCGAAAAAAAAATTAAGCTGGGACGTTTGAAATGGAAGTGTACTGAATCACTGATCAGTGTTTCGGACAGGTGAAAATTTTGGGGTTTTAACTTTGCACTCTCCAGCTGCGATGATTAATTGATTATTCATTATTAATGAGTTTTTTTTTTTTAATCCGGTGATTCTTGTATACTACTTGAGATTTGGGGACGTTGGGCTTAATTTTTCAGCCTGTAAAAGTTTTGATTATGCCACCTTTTATTTTTGGAAATATGATGTTGAGTTTGGTTTTGACAAAAAAAAAAAAACTGCAAACCTGGAAATATCTATGAAATTATGAAACTTTGTCGTGAGCATGTGGCAAATCTTATATATCCTTGAGCTTGTGATGCTGATGATGCCTTTGTCACATTACAAATACTTCTGTGGTATGATGAGATGTGTGATTGTTGGATGTCTTTGTGACCAGTGGGGACCTTTGGGGCTTCATACACTTTTGTGCTTGTTATTTAATTTTCATTCATGGTTAATAGTTAAGAATTCTCTGATCATGGAAAGTTGGTAATTGATCAGTTGATATATTACAAAATTAGATGGCAACACATTCATCTCCCCTTCTTTTATGCTAACAAATTTAACGCTTTTCATACTGAATATTGTGTGGTCTATGATTGCCAAACTCAAGCACCTTCACTTTCAGCACTTTTATCAAACCAATTACTGGTACTACTGTTGGCTATGTTCACTTGATAAATACTTCCTGTCGATTGGAAATTATTTTGTCCAGAAAAACAAAAAAATGGTCAGCTATTTTATGCTTGCGCTTGATTAAAATAGAAGCATAAAGCAATCTCTTCTCATCCACAATCGCCTTTAACTTTTTGACATTCTCTCCTCTCCCTATCTCTTTTAGCCCCCCGCAGCCGTCGTCTCCTCCTCTCTCTCTCTCTCTCTCTCTCTAATGTAAATCACCGCATCTTCTTGACTGAACAGAGGTTTTGGTGAAGGACAATTTAAGATACAATCTGCAGCCTATCAACACAGTTCTTATTTAATAAAAAAAGTTCTTAACTCTCTCAGATGTGGCTCAAAAGCCTTTGACCGGTGCCACGTTTCTTCTTTATCATATTGTTGATCAGGTGTGTGATGAAATGGGCTTTGCCTGTTTGATAAATTTTGGGCTTTTTTTTTTCCTTGCCGACCTTTGCCAAGCTCAAGCTGTATATTCACTTTACAGCACCGCACCGGCACCTGCATGATAAAACTTGTTTGGGCAGGGCCTGGGCCTGGATTCAGCACTACTCCATCTTCTGGGGGCATTTCTATATCCTAAATAATAATGATAATAATGATAATAGCGGACCAGAGACTCCAATACTGTCTTCTCTCCATAACTTCTAATCCTACGTCGGTTGAATGGTTGGTGTGTCTGTTCCTGCTCGCAAGTCAAACGGTCTGAATAGCAGACCAGTGCCCACCACCAAAATAGTTTGGTATCTCAAAAAACTAAAAGTCTAAAGTATTCGGGATAGATACCCATTTGGCTCTTAAATCAATCGCCAAGATTCTTAAAAGCAGATTTACAACTACAAAAATTAGGAGAATGGCTTTGAGAAGTCGCAGATTGTATTTTGGTCTTTTTATAACATAATATGAATGATCTGTCTGTTCTAAATTTTAAGGCAGAGGCAGATAAAAGAAATGAAAAAAATTCTTGGGGCTGACTCTGACTGGTAGGCTTGGCAATGCCGCTGGCCTTTCAACCCCTTTATATAGATAGAATACGGTATGCAAAACTCAAAGCATCGCTGGAAACCCACAACAGAAAAATGGGTTCCCAGAAAATTCAATTGGCTATTATTTTCTTTATCTGGGCTTCACTAACGTGCCTCTGTTTCAGCCTCCCAAGCGAGTACTCCATACTGGGTCATGACCTGGAGGAATTCCCTTCTGAGGAAAGAGTCGTAGAGCTCTTCCAACGATGGATGCAGAAGCACAGAAGGGTGTACAAGCACGCAGAGGAAGTGGAGAAAAGGTTCGAGAATTTCCGCATGAATTTGAAGTACATAATAGAGAAGAATGCAAGGAGCAGAGGGTCTCCCAAAGCGCATCGCTTGGGGTTGAACAGGTTTGCCGATATGAGCAATGAGGAGTTCAGGGAGGTCTATATGTCTAAGGTCAAGAAACCCTTCACCGAGAAGAGCAACACTCTCATAAGCAGCAAGAGGCAGCAAAAGTTGCGATCTTGTGACGATGCTCCTTCGTCCTTGGATTGGAGGAGCAAGGGGATTGTGACTGGCATTAAGGACCAAGGCTCTTGTGGTAAGTTTTTTGTTTTTTTCTTCTTTTCCTGATAAGTTTTTTATTCTCTACAGTCAATTATGTGGTAAAATTTATGGTTCGGTTAATTAGAAATACTGTGCGGAAGTGACAAGTGTGATCGGCAATGAGTCAATGACCAGGGGTACGATACTTAATACTTAGTCGTATAGTGTTTATTATTCATGCTCATCGACAATTTATTATCTTAACATGTAGATAAAGTTGATAAAGAATATTAATTTCCGGCCCCATTTTTTGTAACAAGAAGAAAAGACAACAATATTCTAACGACAGATAGCGATGTTATGTAGTTATTTTTTAATAGGAAAAGACAAAAATAAAAATATTTTTTATGAAAAAATTTATTGGCAAGTTGATGTGAAGAACACATTTCTACACTATCGAAATGGTAAAACTTGATTTGCAATAAAAGTTTAAAAACCAAGTTTCTTGCAACTCAAATTCTACTATATCAACGATGCGAAGGAATCAACCTCATTGTCACGATCTCTTAAATGGTCATTCTGCCTATGTTCACAGGAAGTTGTTGGTCATTCTCCTCAACTGGTGCTATAGAAGGAATAAACGCCTTAGTCACTGGTGACCTTGTTAGCCTTTCGGAACAAGAACTTGTGGATTGTGATACTACCAACGATGGATGTGATGGAGGCGATATGGACTATGCCTTTGAATGGGTAATAAGCAATGGTGGGATTGATACAGAAGCTGATTATCCCTACACAGGTGTGGATGGTACCTGCAACACTACTAAGGTTTGGTTCCCCCTATGCCAGAATATTTTGATTGTGAACATTATCAAAACAATAACATAATGTTTGCTAGAAGTTTTACCTTTTTGTTTATTTTTTTGTCTCATATATGATGTTTTACTTTAATCAGGAGGAAACCAAAGTTGTAACCATTGATGGCTATGAAGATGTGTCAGAATCAGACAGTGCTCTCTTGTGTGCTACTGTTCAGCAGCCCATTAGTGTGGGTATAGATGGCTCTGCTATGGACTTTCAACTATACACAAGTGTAAGTCTAATCTCTGAAGTTAATATGTTCACTTGGAAGTTTGAAATTGGAAAAATGGATTGGTTCTGTAAAATTGAAAGTTATATAATCTCTTCAGGGTATCTACGATGGTGATTGTTCAAGTGATCCTGATGACATTGACCATGCAGTTTTGATAGTGGGCTATGGTTCTGAAGATGGTGAAGACTATTGGATAGTGAAGAACTCATGGGGAACAGACTGGGGAATCGAGGGATACATATATATAAGAAGGGACACTAATTTAACATATGGAGTCTGTGCTATTAATGCCATGGCTTCCTATCCAACCAAGGAATCTTCCTCAACTTCTCCGCCACCACCACCTACACCCGTGACACCCCCACCCCCACCACCACCTGTGACACCACCACCACCTCCTTCTCCTTCACCAAGTGAATGTGGAGATTCCTCCTATTGTCCAAGTGACGAGACATGCTGCTGTATATATGAAGTCTATGGTTCTTGCCAGATCTACGGTTGCTGTCCATATGAAAATGCTGTTTGCTGTACCGGAACTGAGTACTGCTGCCCAAGTGGTTACCCCATTTGTGATATCCAAGAAGGGCTCTGTCTCAAGGTTAAAATATATTGACCTCAATTTAGATCATTCTTTTGTAAATACATAGCTTTTATTTGTCAGCCATTGATTACATTTTATCCAATTGCATGCCATTAGTTCACACAGTAGTAACTTCTTAGGCATCAAAGAAATGTCAATTTACTTGTTTCTATAGTTGCTGATTCTTTTTCAATTCGTGTTTTGTAGAACTATGGAGATTACTTGGGAGTAGCTGCTAGTAGGCGGAAGATGGCCAAACACAAGTTCCCATGGTCTAAATTAGAACAAAAGGAGAAGGGATACCAACCTCTCGAGTGGAAGAGAAATCGGTTAGCTGCATTACACTGAGAGAGGGAGCAAATTTGGAAGTTCTATAATGTTTGCTGATGGTTGTTACTCTAGCTATTTCAATTTCTTCAAGGGCAGGCATTGTGTCATTCTGCTGTGACAGGTGTTTTTATGGCTTTGGAATATATGCTGTAAGCAAAACCGGATACTTTCTCTAGATGGTGTATCGGAAATAATCATTTTCATTCATAAATACTATGTTTAATTGATTTATGTTGTAGCACAACGTTCAAAGCAGCTAAGACGTTCTGTTCTGGTTCAGGCATTGTAATACAAGCAAGTGGGAATAAGAGATCTGTTGTGCAATTTCACATTGTTCAAGCTTGAATCAATAGTTGTATTGACTTGTAATCTGATAAATGTGATATAGGAAACACTGTCCCAAGTTATGTTTGGTTACTGAGAAAGTGAGGGGAAAGAAGGGATGAAAAAAACAGAGGAAAATTCAAGATTCATTAAAAAGTTCACAAGATCTGCTCCTGCTGCCACAGCCTTATCGCCTTTGAGAACGCGCAGAAGCATACAGAGAACTTCTCAAGTACACTGTTGCATGAGCAAAATGGTTGGGAACTAGATCGTACTTTCCGGGTGTGCTACAAGGACTGAAGGACTATAGGATGCTCCTCAAGAGTTAAAGCGAAAAGTTCTTTGACTCGTAAAACCAGATCCCTGTGCAATAAACTCTTGGGAACACTTTCGCCATCACAGTGCTACTTTGTCTAATTCTTATGGCATGAACATCAGAAATCCCAATTCCAACTCAAATGGCAAAAGAAGTTCCTTATCATGTTCTAAAAGTAGTCAAAGACTCAAAGTTACACTTTTAAGAGTCATTTTATATTCATTTGAAATCATTATAAAAGACAAGAATTTCTCCCTCCCAAATAATCACCATCTTCTTATACTTCATCCGAAACTGCGAAACGTTACATTTTGAAGCAGCCAGGCCAACTTCTTTGATAATTTTTAATTACCTCCAAAACAAACTTGATTGGTTGAAACCAACTTAACCAAGGCCTTGTGTGCTTGTTCTCTCCCATCGTTAGAGAAGAAAATTCAGTGACTGGATTTTTTTCTGACTAATTTTTGCATTGAGATAAGAACTGTTGGGCTTCTTTGCGTGGATTCTAGTCCTGTTTGTATGCAGCCCGGTTTGATGACTATTTGACAATGATTTCTTGCTTTTTCTTTAGATGGATTTTCAATGAGGTTTGGGCCGAAAGATTTTGTTTCTTCGTTTTTATTCTTAGTTCGATCCGACCCACTAATTAGGATTTCTTATATATTGTATTAACCTCCTGTATAGCTGGTACACTGTATTTTTTATTATCATAATAAAATCTTTTGTAGCTTTATAAGTATAGACACGTTGTCAAATCACGTAAATCTTGTATCATGTGATTGATTACATTTTTATTTTACTTTTTCTCGTAACGAGTTGTAAGTTTGTTGCCCCATGAGTCAAAGTTAATTGTTTTGATGAAAAGGATGGCAAATAATGCAAATCTAATACCAAGTCAAAAACACAAACTAATTGATAAAACATCTAAAATAAAACTAACCAATTTGTGCTTTCATTGTAATGCAATAGTTAAAAATAAACAAAAAAAAAAAAAATAAATCCATCTAGTTGTTGGTCATGTCAATGCCCTTCACACCCGTTCTTCTTTAGGACTCTCACTCTCAGATGAATTATTAAAAAGCTTACATTTTTCTGGAGTGAACAGCTTATGGTAGGGAGGGGCCACATTAATGCTTACTTCTTGATGCAAACGGTCCAAATCTATCATTCTTGCAATTAACCTTTTACTCCTCGACCATTTGTTGTGCTGGGCCTCACTGGGTCAGATATGTTGCTACTGTCAAGAATGGTCGTCCTCAAAACTGTCCATGCTTTAAACATGTAGCGCCATTCAACATCAGACTGGCAAATTTCTATCCGGTTGAGTCTACTTTGAAATTTTTCGAGCAANATCACAGTGCTACTTTGTCTAATTCTTATGGCATGAACATCAGAAATCCCAATTCCAACTCAAATGGCAAAAGAAGTTCCTTATCATGTTCTAAAAGTAGTCAAAGACTCAAAGTTACACTTTTAAGAGTCATTTTATATTCATTTGAAATCATTATAAAAGACAAGAATTTCTCCCTCCCAAATAATCACCATCTTCTTATACTTCATCCGAAACTGCGAAACGTTACATTTTGAAGCAGCCAGGCCAACTTCTTTGATAATTTTTAATTACCTCCAAAACAAACTTGATTGGTTGAAACCAACTTAACCAAGGCCTTGTGTGCTTGTTCTCTCCCATCGTTAGAGAAGAAAATTCAGTGACTGGATTTTTTTCTGACTAATTTTTGCATTGAGATAAGAACTGTTGGGCTTCTTTGCGTGGATTCTAGTCCTGTTTGTATGCAGCCCGGTTTGATGACTATTTGACAATGATTTCTTGCTTTTTCTTTAGATGGATTTTCAATGAGGTTTGGGCCGAAAGATTTTGTTTCTTCGTTTTTATTCTTAGTTCGATCCGACCCACTAATTAGGATTTCTTATATATTGTATTAACCTCCTGTATAGCTGGTACACTGTATTTTTTATTATCATAATAAAATCTTTTGTAGCTTTATAAGTATAGACACGTTGTCAAATCACGTAAATCTTGTATCATGTGATTGATTACATTTTTATTTTACTTTTTCTCGTAACGAGTTGTAAGTTTGTTGCCCCATGAGTCAAAGTTAATTGTTTTGATGAAAAGGATGGCAAATAATGCAAATCTAATACCAAGTCAAAAACACAAACTAATTGATAAAACATCTAAAATAAAACTAACCAATTTGTGCTTTCATTGTAATGCAATAGTTAAAAATAAACAAAAAAAAAAAAAAAAATCCATCTAGTTGTTGGTCATGTCAATGCCCTTCACACCCGTTCTTCTTTAGGACTCTCACTCTCAGATGAATTATTAAAAAGCTTACATTTTTCTGGAGTGAACAGCTTATGGTAGGGAGGGGCCACATTAATGCTTACTTCTTGATGCAAACGGTCCAAATCTATCATTCTTGCAATTAACCTTTTACTCCTCGACCATTTGTTGTGCTGGGCCTCACTGGGTCAGATATGTTGCTACTGTCAAGAATGGTCGTCCTCAAAACTGTCCATGCTTTAAACATGTAGCGCCATTCAACATCAGACTGGCAAATTTCTATCCGGTTGAGTCTACTTTGAAATTTTTCGAGCAACAATACGTCCTTGTACTATAAATTAATTTGAATAATAAATTTTAAAATTTAAATCTTACAATTTAAATTATGTCATGTGGATTGTGTATTGTGTAAAGGCCCGCTACTCGCTTATATTTTTTGGTCAATTCAAATCTATTAAAAATCACATTGTTGCTATTTGTTATCCTCTTAATCATCTTTTGTCATTCGT